>BKZX01026721.1:4174-19960 GCA_014362285.1 Fagus crenata
ATTTGCTGCTGGTGTTAATCTGGATGTGTGAGGATTATCCTTGACACCTACAAAGCCTTAACCTTGCTCACAATCACTTTAAATACTCTCAAATCCCATCCCAGATAGGCAATCTTTCAAGACTCACATATCTCAATCTCTCTTCTTCTATGTTTTCTGGTCAAATTCCATTTGAAGTTTCAAAGCTGTCACAATTGTCATCCTTGTATTTGTGTTGCAACATTGATTTGTCTTCATGGAATATTAAATTGTTGCAATTAAAAGAGTTGAGCCTAACAAGCCTAATTGAAAATTTAACCCGCCTAGAAAATCTTGACCTGGGTGGGGTGACCATAGTCTCCACGGTGCCTAATATCTTTGCAAATTTGTCTACTTTAAGGTCACTTTATCTCCATGACTCTGGAATGTATGGGGAATTTCCAAGAGGCATATTTAAGCTACCAAATTTGCGGGTTCTTGACATGAAGTACAACAAAAATCTCACTGGTTCTTTGCCTGACTTTCAATATTGGGGGAGTCCTTTTGAGGTAATGACCTTCGCAAACACCAGTTTCTCCGGTGAGCTACCTGCTTCAATGGGAAATCTCGGCTCCCTGATTGCTTTGGATATGTGGGGTTGCAACTTATCAGAGTCCATTCCATATTCAATCGGTAATCTCACAAATCTTGTTTACCTTCAGCTTTCACATAACTCTTTGGCAGGTAACATCCCATCTTCCATTGGAAATCTCATCCATCTTGCTTTTCTAAGCCTCTACGATAACCAATTGAGTGGTCCAATTCCTTTTGGGCTGATGAACCTCACACAATTACGTATCTTGTTTCTTCAGGCCAACAAGCTTCACGGCCAGTTTCCAATCTCTAGCTTTAACCTAAAGAATCTTAATATTCTTGCTATTTCTGATAATTACCTCAGTGGTACTGTGTCAATTTGCAACATGACTTCTCTTTATTTGCTTGATGTGTCTAATAACTACTTTAGTAGTTCACTTCCTCCATGCATGCACAATACCTTCCATGGAAGCAAATTGAGGAGTATTAATTTGAGAGATAATAAATTCCAAGGATTGTTACCAAGATCATTGGCCAATTGTACGATGTTAATTGCCATTGATGTTAGTAATAACCAATTCAATGACACTTTTCCCACTTGGTTGGGAAGTCTCCCACATTTAAAGCTTCTCATGTTACGGTCCAACAAGTTCCATGGTCAAATATTAGAGAGTCCCAAAACCAATTATGAGTTCCCTAGCTAACTTGCGAATCCTTGATCTCTCTTACAATAGTTTTACAGGGAAATTGCCATTAAATTTCTTCAAAAATTGGAATGACTTGAAATTGGACAGTGGACACCACTTGACATATATTCATGTAGAAACATCTTCCAGTGTGGGGGTATACCATTGGTTTGCTACTTACGATTATTCAATGAAAATAACAAACAAAGGTTTGGATACAGTATACCACAAAGTCCAAGAAATCTTTAGAGCCATTGATATGTCAAGCAATAGGTTTGTTGGAGAGATTCCGGAATCCATTGGAGATTTAAAGGGCCTTAATATGCTCAATCTTTCCAATAACATTCTCATTGGACACATCCCACTATTGTTTGGGAATCTTACAGAGTTAGAATCATTGGACCTTTCTCAAAATAGATTGTCGGGTGAGATTCCACCACAGCTAGCACAACTTACTTTCCTTGAATGGTTCAATGTTTCTCATAACTATCTCACTGGCTTTGTACCTCAAGGGAAACAATTCAACACATTGGAATCAGTTCATTTGAGGGAAATTTAGGTTTGCGTGGGAATCCATTATCAAAAAAATGTTGGGTTTCATATTCTTCACCACCTGCACCTTCAATTTCTAAACAAAGTCAAGACTGTGTCGGGTCTCTCTTTGAATTTGGTTGGAAAATAGTTTTGGTTGGGTATGGATTTGGACTAATCATTGGAATGATAATTGGCAACATTGTGGCTTCAAAAAAATATGATTGGTTGATGAAGGCCTTTGGAATGAGGCAACAAATACGAAGGAACATGAGAATGAAACATAGAAACTGAGCATGCATCTTGCAAATTGCAATATATAAATATGCACCTACAAAAGTTTTATGGAGTTTTTTTTTTTTACGTAGTATTAGTATTAAACTATATGATATCATGTACTTCCTATATAATAAAAATTGTGTTTTACACATTTTGATTGTGCCAAGTGTATTCCTCTTTTTTTTTTTTTTTGTAGAGATATGGTAATGAGCATTCACACTCCATTCTTCATACCATTTTTTAGTCAAATGATAGCTAGATAGCCACTCACAAAATTTCTTCTACATCCTACTAGTTGCCCATTTCTTTTTATTTATTTATTTTTAAATGCTAGAGCGACTGGGCACCACGGACGAGTCACTGGCTGGAGTATCTTGCATTTTAAAGTTCTACCAGCAGGGAGATTGGAGAAATTGTGGCTTTGTTTAGTAGAGAGATTGAAGAAATTATTCAGTCTACCAGGTGAACTACATCATTCATCCACCAACCCAATAGTTAAATGCCATGGGTTATAATTAACCAAGTTGAATCATTGTCACACAACTCACCAAAATTGAAAAGACCCAAATACCCTCCAACAGACCCAAGCACATTTCTTTTCCCACATGACTTGTAACCTTGGTATATTCCAACTGATCAGGGAGCAAGGCCACCGCTCCGGCGACCAGATTCGGCTACAAGCACTCACTGCAGTCATCTCCATATGAGTGACGATGGCAGCGAACTAGATCCTTGCCGTTGCCCCATCTCTTGATCTTAGAGAATTGAAATCAATAGATATTCAATTATATGGTCAAAATTTAATTAAAAATATTAAAATATAAGATTTAATTTGAAATCGCTCCAAAACCAAGAGAATTTGTACAAGAAATTCTTATATTAATCAGTAACTGACCAAGAAAATGATTCTGCAAAAGGCTCCAACTAATATTATTATTTATCGGTGGTCAATAAGACATTGAATATTCATGCATTAGAAAAATAATAATTAATGCTAACAACTCTCGTTTTCTTTTCTTCTTGGACAATGGAAACATCTTCCCATATTGATCTTATACCACTCTGACCATGGTGACAACACGCTTGAAATTACTAATAACAATTAATGGTCCAAAAAAAGAGAAAAATATTCCGTTAATAAATATATTGCATCTATGTTCAAAGTTTGATTCAAAATATTAGCCTAAGAAACATTGCATAAAGAGATCGTGGCCGTCAATTCCCCAACAAAACGAGGCCATCACAAAGCTCTTGGTGGAGAGTTTGAGTCTTTCAACTGTACAGAATATATATGTTCACATCAAGATTTTCTTGGCTTTTTACTTGTTAGGCTCAGCTCTTCGAATAATTGCAAGAAGTATTTCCATGAAGACAAATCATAGTTGCAGCACACATCTAGGGTTGTCAATTGGGACAGCTTACGTGGAATTATTAGATTAGTAAACTATTAGAATTAATTATTGTACCATAAAATTAAGGATTTATGTATTATTGTAAATATTTTTGAGTTTTTTTTTTTATTTTATTATTTATATCGAAAGAAATATAAAAAACGAGATCAGAAAGTATTTGATATTATTGCAAATCACTTTAGAGCCAAACCGTTGCATAATGTTTATGGTGTTGGACTGTTGTCTAAAAGCGTTAGCATAATGTACGTCTTTATCTTTGAGTATTTGATCAAGTCTTTGTTTTTTATTATATGTTTTGTTTTCTTGTAAATGTAAGTTGTCATTTCTCGTGTTTGGAGGGTTGATATGAATTAGTCCTATATAAATCCTAGCTCATGTATAGAATGAGATAGTGAGTGGGCTTTTTTTTAATTAGTCCACTTTTGAATTTTGAGAAGAAATAGTTTTTCTTGTTTAACTATTATCTTTAGATAAATTTTGATAGATTGTGAGTTTCTTACTCTGTATCTCATAGGTAGATTCCTTAGAGTGATGAGGTTTCTATCCTTTGCTCTGTATCCCTTCGATGAATTCATTTTTATCTGTATCCCTTGCATGAATTCCTTTATATATATATATATATATATATATGTGACTTACATCATTGCTGATAACTTTAAAAAGAAGAAATTACCAAATACTTTAACTAAGATATGGATGGATTTGTTATTGTAAAGGTTTGTGAACGCATAGAAAGATAACACCAATTTTTTAGCATAAAAATTCTTACTTGGTAGATTAATGGTATGTGCATTCACACTCCATTCTTCGTACCAATTTTAAGTCAAATCATAGATACTCACTCACAAAATTCCTTCTACATCCCACAAGTTTCCCATTTCTATTTTTTCTTTTTATAAAAATAAAAAAATAAAAAAATAAAAAAATGCTAGAGTGACTCGGCACCACAGATGAGTCACTGGTTGGAGCAGCTTTGTTTAGTGGGGAGATAGAAGAAATTAGTCAGTCTACTAGGTGAACTACATTATTATTATTCATCCACCAACCCAATAGTTAAAAGCCATGAGTTATAATTAACTAAGTCAAATCATAGTCACATGACTCACAAAATTGAAAAGACCCAAATACCTGGCGACATATCCCAAGCACATTTCTTTTCCCACATGACTTGTAACCTTGGTATATTCCAACTGATCCAGGAGCTAGGCTATTGCTCCGATGACCATATTCGACTACTACCACTCATTGCAGTCACCTCCATAGGCGAGTGACGATAGCAGCGAGCGAACTAGATCCTTGTCGTCGCCCCATTTCTTGATCTTAGAGAATTGAAATCAATAGATATTCAATTATATGTTCAAAATTTAATTAAAACTATTAAAATATAGGATTTAATTTTAAATTGCTCCAAAACGAAGAGAATTTGCACAAAAAGTTCTTACAATAATTAGCAACTGACCAAGAAAAGGATTCAGAAAAAGGCTCCAATATTATTATTTATTAGTGGTCAATAAGACATTGAATATTCAAGTATTAGAAAAATAATAATTAATACTAACAACTCTCATTTTCTTTTCTTCTTGGACAATGGAAACATCTTCCCATAATATTGATCTTATACCACTCTGACCATGGTGATTAACACGCTTAAAATTTCTAATCAACAATTAATGGTCCAAAATATTAGCCTAAGAAACATTGCATAAAGAGATCGTGGCCTACATTCCCCAACAAAACGAGGCCAGCTTAATATAGATATTCGCCTAGACTTTTCTGGTCCTTAATTAGTCCTTACCTAACAAATTAAGTATCCGAAGGAGGAACAAAATTTCTATCTTTAGTTGTTGATATTGTTCTTTAACATTAGTATATTAAAAATAGTTAATATACTAATATTGTTGGTGGACTCGTGAAGACAATTAGCCAATATTATCAACAGTATCTGTAGAATTAATCGATAGCTAGTATAAACTCAAATCTAGTAACACATTGTTAACCATTAATATATTATTTTGTTTTAATTATGAATATTAGCAAAGAATGGAGGAGTTGTTGGCTATCCCTTAAAGTCAATTGTGTTGTTCAGTATAGTTACGAATATAAACTTATTAACTCATCATAATTTGTATTTAGGATGTTGGTACTCTTGATCAACAATCTCATCATGCCCAAAGATCATCTGGTGCATCTCATGAAATAGAACATTAGGGTAATGTTATTTTCTTATATTACTTGATTATATTGTTAATTACATATTTGGATGTGATGATGAAAATGATAGATAGATGACTTATTCTATTGTTTTTCTTTGTTATAGGTAATATAACAGCTTAGAGCAAATTGAAGCGAATTGATGTTCTCTAATAGATCGAAGCATTAACAGTTTTAAGGCAAAGTTTGAGTTATGAGACGTTTTTTGTGACATTAATGTTCAAGCGTTGTATTATTTTAAACTTAATTATGACATTGTATTAATTTGGGCATCTATATATTTAGACTTGTTTTTTGTTAGGGCTATATTTTGATGGTAAATACTTATTGGAATTCTATTTGGAATTTTGATTATGACATACATTTTGTTAGTTTGCACATCTGATTGTGGTTTTGTGTTTGAAGATGCATTTTTTTGGAAATTTGATGGTGGTATTGTGTAGAGAAATTTGCTTATGGTGTATTGAACAGGTTATTCAAAACATTTTAAACCACAATTTAAAAATAATAATAATAATAATAATAATAAACATATAGTGGCGATTATAAACCGTCACAATAAACCCATAAATTTTTTTAAGAAGTGTATATTAATGATTCCTAACTGTCACTATAGACTAATAAAATTTTATTTAGAAAATCTATAGTAGTAGTTATAAACCGTCACAATAAACCCATAACCCATAATCTATAGTGACGGTTGTAAACCGTCGCAATAATAAAATTTTAAAGAATGGCTATTGAGTTGGGAAAATGTATAGTGACAGTTTTAAAACGTTGCTATAACATATTTCTTTAGTGGCGGTGCCCTAAACCGTCACTATATCTTATTGCGACGCTTGGTTTGCGACCCTTGGACTTATTTTCAGTAACGGTTTATCAAACTGTTACTATAAGTTTTTGATGTTTATAGTGGCAGTTTTGACCGCCGCAATACGACATATTTCTTATAGTGCTTTTACAACTTAGGGACCGATTTAAGGCTTTATAAAAATTAATGTTCAAGCAAAATGTATTCTTAAACAAATCTTAATTAATATTTTACCACATAAAGACTCAAGTTTGATTAAAACAACTAAATAAAACCCATTAAAGAAAAGTGTTCTCCGAAACCTTTATGTGGAAGTTTGTTTTGCCTCATTTGATAGACACCTTATCCTCTTTTAGGACCTAGCTATGACACATCTGTAACTGATGAATATTTAATTTTACAAAATATACCTTTCAGTTTTGGGTAACCATTCACGGAAATTCATTTGGAGGTGCTTGAATACTCAATATTTATGGAGTACAAAGTCACCGTACTCCAGAAATACTGAATAATTTTGTTTTAGTTTATGGACTCGGTTGTAGTGAAAAAAATAGGAAATTCGTTTGGAGGTGCTTGAAAGTAGATGTACTGGATGATGGCATAGGCTGTAGTAGGTATTTACAACTGAGGATTAAGCTTGATATTATCAGCCCAATCGATGCAACACAATAAGTCTAGGTGTTCTTCAAATATGAAATTACCCAATTTTTAATACTTTTATGGTTGTGTGGGGCACGATGACGATCGATATGAAACTCTATAAGAGCATTGGGGACTTGAGGGGGTAGCAATGGAGTATCGATATGGTTAATGGTTATGGGCCATCGCTTGTCAAGGTGATTAGTAAGGGAGGAAGCTAAAAAGGAGATGCGGGAAGAAAGGTTTTATTTCGGTGGACGAAAGGGGATAGATGATGGAGAATACAATCGGGAGAATAACGATGACACTGGATTGAGATATGGTGCAATAGGCTATTGCACCATGCAATATAGTCTTTCCAAGATTGAGATTGAAAGTTGAATAGTTCACTTTTAATCTTAACTCCCGGGTCAAAATACTTGTTAACCTTTTTGCTTATTAATTAACGCCATTTTTTTTTTTTTTTTGTGCACTTACAATTGTATGGTGCAATAACTCTAGTTATTGCATCAGAGCTCAATCCAATGGCATTGACCTCCGAGACTGTAATTTTGGTTGTGAGAAATTTTCAGAAAAGGTTGGAACTAACTCGTAGTTGTTGGTGAGGATAAATGGCCTTCTCAAAGTAACATTATGGGGATAGAGGGGAAGCAACATAAAACAAGGGATTGCATGATGGGGAGATTTGGGTGGAAGAAACTGCATAATTTTTTTTTTTTTTTTTAACTAATTGACTTTTGATGTACTACATTTTTTAAATTAATAAAATGTTCTATCGTTTCTTAAAAAAATAAAAAATAAAAAAACTTAAAACCCATTGTGATTTTCCCCTAATAAGATTTTGAGTGTAACATTTAACTTCTTGTGGAAATGTTTTATGTATAAACGATTAATGTGTAAGCTTGAATCCCTATAGAGTTTTGAGTGTAACACAAAACCCTTATATGGTACTATTTTATGAGATAATTTGGACACATGTTATCACATTAGTGACTCTAAATATGAGCATGTGTCATCACATGAGCAACACACTATTTAGTTTCACAAATGTTTAACGTTTTACACATAAAACAATCTCAAATTGGGGTTAAGGGTTACACTCAAAATTTCAAGGTTCCATGCTCTAAAAGTGAAACACTAAGAGAGTTTTGTGTTTTTTTTATTCCAAAAAAAAAAAAAAAAAACTACTAAAGAAAATTTCTAATTTTGTTTTTAGTTTTATTATTATAATCCAATGTGTTCCAATGACATTGGAACACATTCTTCGCGACAGATTACGGTTGGTAACTCACATACGATTAACACTTAATCCCAATGGCAATCTACGATTATACAGCCTACAAGAGATGACTGGGAGATGGGATTGGGTTGTAACATGGCAAGCATTCTCTGAACCATGCAGGATTCATGGAATCAGTGGACCCAATAGTCTATGTAGTTATGATCATGTTTTCGGTAGGAGATGCTCTTGCTTGCAAGGTTTCAAGATTAAAGATCAGTATTCAAGATTAATTGGTCTTATGGATGCGAACCAGAATTCAGTATCTCTTGCAACAATACAGATGAGTCTAGCTTTATCCAACAAGAACATGTTGAATACTATGGCTCAGATCTAGACTTCTATTGGAATATTACCTTAGAGTTTTGTCAAGACAAATGCATGAAATGGTGTAATTGCAAGGGCTTCCACATTAAATTTAGTGGGGATGAAGGTGTATATTATTGTTTCCCCAAGTTTCTGCTAATAAGTGGACACCATTTTCCGAATTTTGTAGGAGACTTTTATTTAAGAGTACCCAAAGCTGGTCTTAACAATACTCCTGTAGAAGAATTCAAGTTAGAATGTTCTGGCCAAATTCCCCAGCAACAAAGAAGAACATACGAAAATAAGACAGTAAAGCTTTTGCTTTGGTTTGCCACTGCAGTGGGAGGGGTGGAAGTGACCTGTATTGTCCTAGCTTTTGCCTTGTGTCCCTAAAACTTACTGGTTTGTGCAACTTATGAGTCCTCTTGAGTGGAGGAAGAGCTGCATCACTGCCTTCTGGCATATTTTCTGCTCTAAAAAAATTATCCATTAATTGCTGGCTGTCCAAGTATCAAGAAGCTGTTCGAGGTCAGCTTGCTGCTGTACCTTCAAAACCTGGAAGATCTTAGACTGTATGGTTGTTAACAAGTAGAAGAGATAATAGAATAGCCAGCAAGACGTAAATATGTTCTGGGTGAGAGCAGCAACCTCTCTACAAATTATGATTTCATGACAATCTCTCCCGCTACTGTTGAGGCTTGAAAGCCGATGATTTATTCGTTAATGTAAAAATGTCCACCATGTTATTTGCCATCTCAATTGATTATGATCATCATAGACACAAATGAGTTGGTTGAGTTTGTCTTAGAGAATGCTAAGTATATATGCAGTTAGGAGGAGTGTTGGTATACAATATCCGATATATGCCCCTTTATTTTTGTGTTGTTTTGGACACTATAGCTTCCTCATACTTGAACTATTTTTGCTTGGTTGAGTTGTGGTTGTCTATTTTTGGCACCCAAAAACTAAGATTCTATATTTTTCTGTCAAATTTGTAATACTATACTAAGATTCCATTTTAAGAGAAATTCCAGGTTACTTTGGAATTTCATTCATTCATTATTTACACTCCCTAATGAATGGTCATGCGTGATGAAATTGCTCTCTACCCAAATGGAAACAAATAAAATAAGATGCAAAAAAAAAAAAAATTGCTTGGGTATAGGGCTAGTACCAGTTAAACGTTTCAAGAAAAAAAAAAAAAAAGAAATTGTACTCTATTGTAGCGAATCGACACCAGGAAAAAAAAAATTAAAAAGGTTTTTGATGCCAAGTGGGATCTCTTGAGTTAAATAAAATTGATACTAATAATAGTGTGGTGAGGATTCTTTTCTTATCTTGGATATAAAGTCTTATTTATAAGACAAATAGACAAAAACAATTGTTCATGTAGCCTAAGAGAAAAATGAAAAAATATATATATATATATATATAATGAAAAAAAGGAATACACTTGGCACAATCATAATGTGTAGAACACAATTTTTATTATATGGTAAGTACATGATATCATATAGTTTAATACTAATAGTACGTAAAAGAAAACAGTAAGACAAAGAGGAAGGAACAAATTAAAGGCATAAATATAGAGCCAAAAAAAAAGGGACAAGAAGATTAAAAATTGCTCCAAAAAACTTTCTGCATATTTATATATTTGCAGGATGCAAGCTTAGTTCCTATGTTCCCTTCTCATGTTCCTTCGTATCCGTTGCCTCATTCCAAAGGTCTTCATCAACCAATCATGTTTTTTTGTAGCCACAATGTTGCCAATTATCACTCCAATGATTAGTCCAAATCCATAGCCAACCAAAACTATTTTCCAACCAAATTCAAAGAGAGACCCAGTAGAGTCCTGACTTTGTTTAGAAATCAAAGGTGGAGGTTGTGAAGAATCAAAAACCCAACATTTCTTTGATAATGGATTCCCACACAAGCCTAGATTTCCCTCAAACGAACTGCTTTCAAATGTGTTGAATTGTTTCCCTTGTGGTATAGAGCCAGTGAGATTGTTATGAGAAACATTGAACCATTCGAGGAAAGTAAGTTGTGTTAGCTGTGGTGGAATCTTCCCTGAGAGCTTATTTTGAGATAGGTCCAATGATTCTAACGTCATAAGATTCCCTAAAGATGGTGGGATGTGTCCAATGAGGATGTTATTAGAAAGATTTAACATATGAAGCCCCTTTAATAAATCTCCAATGGATTCAGGAATCTCTCCAACAAACATATTGCTTGAAATATCAATGCCTCTAAAGAATTCTTGGACCTTGCTGTATACCATATCCAATCCTTTGTTTGTTATTTTAATTGAAAACATCATATTTACATGCATATCATGTGTTCCCACCCTCAAAGATTTTTCTATATTAAGATATGTCAACTGGTGTTCACTGTCCAATTTTGAGGCATTAATTCTGAAGGAATTTACTGGAAAATTTCCTGTAAAACTATTGTCAGAGAGATCAAGGACTTGCAAGTTGGGGAACATGTACTGGGTTTTAGAACTCTCTAATATTTGACCATAGAATTTGTTGGACCGCAAGAGGAGAAGCTTTAAATTCGGAAGATTTCCCAACCCAGAAGGAAAAGTGTCATTGAATTGGTTATTACTAACATCAATGGCCTCTAGTTTCGTACAATTGCTAAATGATCTTGATAACAATCCTTGGAATTCATTTCCTTCCAAACTAATCATCCTCAATTCCAACATATTGTGCAAGCATTGAGGAAGTGAACCACTAAAGTAGTTATCAGACGCAAAAAGGATTTGAAGGGAAGTCATGTTGCAAATCAACAAAGTACCACTAAGGTTATTATTAGCAATATCAAGAATATTAAGATTGTTCAAATTAAAGATGGAGATTGGAAACTGGCCTTGAAACTCGTTGAGTGAAAGACCTAAAGCAAATAATTTTGTGAAGTTACCGATTGAAGATGGTATTGAACCAGTTAATCGATTGAGGCCCAAGTCAAGGAAAACCAGTTGTGTCAGGTTCGCAAGCCCAAAAGAGATTGGACCAGTCAAATGATTATAACTGAGAGCTACAAAAGAAAGTTGGATGAGATTTCCAATGGAAGGTGGGATGTTGCCTGCCAAAGAGTTAAATGCGAGGTTAAGCAACATGAGATTTGTGAGGTTACCGATTGAAAATGGAATGTTTCCTGAGAAGTTGCAATCATACAAATTCAAATAAATTAGGGAGCGGAGATTTCCCATTGAAGCGGGTATCTCACCCAAGAAACTGGTGGCTGCGAGGCTTATTTCCTCAAGGGGACTGCTCCAATATTGAAAGTCAGGCCAAGAACCTATGAGATCTTCATTGTAATTCACGTTAAGAACACGTAAATTTGGTAGCATAAAGATATCTATTGGAAATTCCCCATGCATTCCACATTCTTTGAGATGAAGGGAACTTAAAGTAGACAAGTTTGCAAAGATATTAGGCACTGTGGAAGATATGTTCACCCACGTCAGATCAAGATGTTCTAGGCGGGTTAAATTTACAACTAGGCTTGTTAGGCTCAACTTTGTCAATTGCAACAAGACTTTTTGAGAAGACAAATCAAAGTTCCAACCCATATCTAGGGATGACAATTGGGACAACATTGAAACTTCAAATGGGATTTGACCATAAAACCTAGAAGAAGAGAGATTGAGATATGTGAGTCTTGAAAGATTACCTACCTGGGATGGGATTTGAGAGTAGTTAAAGTGATTGTGAGCAAGGTTAAGGCTTTGTAGGTGAACAAGACGGAAGAGACTGCTATTGGAGTTAATTGAACCATAGAGACAACTGCTACTAAGGTCAAGGCCAATAACATGACCTGTGTCCTCATCGCAGCTGACACCATCCCATGAACAGCAATCATTGCTTTCTCCCTCTAGTGTCCAAGTTTCAACATTTGAATATGCAAAATGATCATCTGAAGAAGCAGACTTGTTTATGATAAAGCTTCCCTTGAATTGCAACAAGGCTGAGCTCTCATCATCATGGCATAGTGGCTGCATGGAAGGAGACGAATGACTGAGTAGTATAAGATGAAACAGAGGGAGTAAGTAAAGGAAGCGCATCAAAATGGAACAAAACGAAAGACCCATGATGATGTCCGAATAATTGTTTATAGGGGAATGCAACTATTTATAGATAGAAAAACTACTTCGTGTCATTACAAATCACTTGAGTCAAGACGTTATTTACGGTGCAGACCAAGACTTATGTACCTTGTCTGATGCACCTAACTGTTTAAATAATTCTAAATTAGTTTAATTACACATATAATCCTAACCTTTACCCCATGTTTCAAAATGGCTAATTAATATTCTTTGAAAAGTCTTATTTTAATCTTCAATCTGTACTCTACATTTAAAAATGATCCATATTATTTGGAAATACTTCAATTTGAGCCTTATACTTTGTAGATCTAAGTTTGATATCTCAAACTTTTTCATTTTTATTTTTCTTTATCCGATGGGACCATGTTGGAGGTTATATTGGAGCATTTGAATTGAACGCAATCTTACTTACTCTTACTAGTGGAAAACCATTAAACTCTTCTTGATAATGAAAACTTGGGAGATCTTTTTAATTTTCACATTTTCAGATGTTGCAAATTTCCTCTAATTTTTTACTCAAAATCATTTTTTCATTTAAGTTCTTTAATTTTCAATTGTTGTCAATTCGATCATTCCATCTACTATTATCACATTGTGTCCTTAACTATCTCAAAAATGACACGGTTTTGCTATTTTTGAACTTTTTAAATTATTAAATAAAATATTACGGAACTTTTTTCAATTTTCAATAAATAGACATGTAAACTTCAAGTAGAAAACTAATATGAATTTACACCAAGTGGTGGAATGTCCATCACAAAGCTCTTGGTGGAGAGTTTGAGTGCTTCAAAGAAAATGGAAGTCAAAGGTGCCTTGTAGTATTAAAAAACTCACAAGTGGGCATGAAGAGTAATTATTCAATAGTAATTTTCTAGTCGTGGTAGACTTGGAAATGAATTTCCAATAGAAGTCCTGCTTTACGTCCTCTACAATCTGAAATGATTGTTGAAAACAATATAAGTTGAAAATCGAAACAACATAAAATCAACAATAATTTTATTTTGTTTTTTCTCCAATGAAATTCAAGTATGTATATTCTTTTATTTTGAAATTCAATTATAGTTTTATCCAAACCCACCATAGTCTAGTTTATTATAGCTTGGGGGACATTGTTTAATCTATAATCTATAATCTATAATATAAATTGAAAGATTGATACATTGATTGTTATTCGGTCAAATGTTGGAAATTATCTTCTTTTCAAGGTTTGTAATTATGTTTGTATTGATACATTGATTGTTTGTGGTTTAAATGTAAATCTTATTTTTTTAACAAAATAATATATATTTTTTCTCCTACCTTTTGAAAGATGCGTAAGTTAGTCATTAGCGGTTGATTATTGTGTAAAGTGTGGCAAAGTGTAAAATTTTTTTGTTTAATCTTTTTGTTATATATGTGTTTTTTGTTGATCATAAATAAATTGTTATCGACTTTGAATTTAATGATTTTGAAGAGATTTTTTTTTTTTTTTTTTTTTTCAAATTGTTACCTACTGATTTGATGCTAGGGTATTTCTACAATGCTTTTGTATAAATGTTAGGTGAAGAATTATCATGTATTGTTAGATGAAATAAATATTTTCATTTCAATTCAAGTGTTTTTTTTTTTTTTTTTTTTTTTTTTTTGTTCTTTGAAAATATAACAGGTTCTAACAACTTTTCAAAACTATTCATCAGAATTGAGATTCTCATTTTAGTTTTTTATAGTTTTTGAACATTATGATAGTCACACAAAATTAAAATTTATATATATATATATATATATATATACATTTCTGTGCATGCACAAATTTGCAACTAGTAAGATTTAATAGAAAGAGTAAGTAAAGTAAGTGCATCAACATGAAGCAACAAAATGATGGCCCCATGATGATGTCCAAATAATTAGCTGCGTAGCGTAGGGGAATGCAGATTGCAATGCAACTATTTATAGACAGAAAAACTACTTTGTGTCATTGCAAATGATTTAAGTCAAGCCGTTGTTTATGGTGCAGACCAAAAGACTCAAAAGCGTTAGCGTGGTAGTGGGAGTGGGAGACCAAGACTTATAAAGTTATTCCATGACTCAAAAGCGTTAGCGTGGTAGTGGGAGACCAAGACTAAGCGTGTTCTTAGGGTTCAGACTTTGATATACCCAACAATTTAAATAATTCTAAATTAGTTTAATTACACGTATAATCCCAACCTTTACCACATGTTTCAAAATAGCTAATATTCTTTGAAAAGTTTTATTTTAATCTTCAATTTGTACTCCATATTTCAAAATGCATGATACATATTATTTGAAAATACTTCAATTTGAGCCTTATACTTTGTAGATCTAAGTTTGATATCTCAAACTTTTTCATGGTATGTTGGTTGTTTTTATTTTTCTTCATCTGATTGGACCATCCTGGAGGTTATATTGGAGGATTTGAATTGAACCCAATTTGACTAAAAATCTTCTTCTTCTTCTTCTTCTTTTTTTCATTTAAGTTCTTTAATTTTTATTTGTTGTTAATTTGGTCATTCCATCTAGTATTGTCACATTGTGTTCTTAACTATCTTAAAAATGACACGGTTTTGCTGTTTTTGAACTTTTTAAATAATTAAAAAAAAAAAAAAAAAAAAGGTGAAATACAATTTATACATGCTAAGTTTATCCATTTGTCATTTTAGTATATTAAGTTTAAAAATTATCATTTCGATCCACTAACTTTCATAATATTATCATTTTAGTACTCCCGTCTATAGGGTTGTCCTTAAACCTCTATAAAATGAATAAATAAATAAATAATACGTAATTGAAGAAAATCCGAACAAGTGCAAAATCAAGAAGAAAAAAAGAAAAGAAAAGAAAGAAGACAAAAATCCTTATTCCACAATAATAGTACACCATTTCACACGTCTCACTAGGTCTTCACTCTCCCGTCATTCACTCAAGTTTCTAAGTCATTTGGCAATAGTGGGCAAGAAGAATTGAGAAGA
>BKZX01026721.1:19970-34039 GCA_014362285.1 Fagus crenata
AATAGTGGGCAAGAAGAATTGAGAAGAAAACAAAAGAAAGTTGGATTCGAGGACATATTGGTACAGAGGAAGGATCTTTTGTGTGAGGAGATTGGGGGGGAAGGGGGTGTGGGTCAAGCTTGGCAATGTTGAACTGGAAAATTAAACAACCAAAATCCAAACTGCAATGTTAAACTATGATTTCCAAATTTCCAACTAGGAGCAACAATCATCATATTTTATATTCCCAGCAAAAATAGGCCCAAGACCTAAAGTTAAGCCCACTGTTACTTATCAAGCTTGGCCCAACCTTCTCTATTCTCATCTCTTGGATGTTTAAACCCAACCCAAGTCTTGCTTCAATGGATTTGGTGCTATAATGGAACAATTGGATTAGTACTGGGTTGGGCTTGGTGGTGGGCTTCAACTTGCAAAAGGCCTAAACACCATATGCAAATTGCAAAACGAAGGCATATGACAAATTTAAGGGTTAAATACATTGTTGGTCCCTAACATTTACTTAAGTTGCACGTTTAGTCCCTAACATTTAAAACGGGCAGAAATGGTCCCTAACATTTTATAATCATGCACCATTAGTCATTCCGTTAACTTTGTATATATGTAGCTAACAGATTGATGATGCGACCAATTTTTAATTGAGGTGGCATTTTTTTTATTTACAATTAGGATATGACATGACATACCTATTTAAAATCAACCCAACCTGAATTGAAATAAACCCATCCAAATTGAAAATCAACCCAACTCTAAAATTAAACTCAATCTCTCTCTTCTCCCTCTTCATCGCTAGACACATAATAAAGGTTTGAGAATCAATAAAGACAAATGGTGCATGATTTTGAAATGTTAGGGACCATTTCTGCCCGTTTTAAACATTAGGGACCAAACGTACAACTTAGGTAAACGTTAGGGACCAATAGTGTATTTAACCCTAAATTTAACATATGATAAATTTCCTTTTTCCAATGAAGAATAGATAATCCGAAGCCATAATAAAACAATTATCGATTCATCAATACTCTTGGAAATTTTCATACCAAATTTTTTAGCTGCTGATCTCCGTAACTCTCTCATCATATTCTACACAACTTTAACACCCACCTGAGAGGCAAATTGTCTTTAACTTTTTATTACAGCAAGCACTTGACAACAATATCAAGGATGTTATCAAGAACACCACCTATCTAGGAGACTAGGAGGTATGTTTGCGACATTTTATATAGGGATAAAGCCACAAAGGTAATGGTGTGGATTTTTTTTTTTTAAGTATTTTTCAAAGTTTTCATATCTTCTGAGAAATTTTAGCATCTTGAACACTTGTTTATTTTTTAATTATTGGTATACACCCTCGTTATTTTGTAGCTTATGTTCCACACTGATGATGCCAAGCAAAGAAAGTACTGAAGTGGCATGGGAAGGATCATTGTGTAACCACATTGCTAATTGCCAATATGCAAATTTTATGGGGTTAATATTCAGATTTTGTATTAGAAATTCTGAATGACAAACATCGCTAATGTTATTGGTTCGAGCCTTCAAGGGTATTTGCATTCACTTTGAGGACCTCAAATCATTCGGATGATTTTTTTATGCATTAATATGTTTGGATGGAGGGGAATGAGGGGGGAGTAGAGGGAAAGGGAGGGGGGAGATTTAATGAACCGTGTTTGAGAGTTTTTTTAAGTGGGAGGGGGAAGGATTTGAGGGGATTAGAAGGGGTAAGAAACCTCTCTAAACCTCTCATTTTTAGTTCTCCCTAATTGGGGTCATTTGAAGGGAGAGGAGAGGGAAATGGTTTCACTTATTTTAAAAATATTTAATTTGTCATGTTTACCCTTACAATATCAATTTATACTTATTTATTTAAAATAAGTAAATGATGATCGTAATTGTCAATTATATTATCATTTCACTCTTCTCTCCTCCTACTACGACAGGAGAGATATCCATTCCCCTCTACCCTACATAATTTTTAAAATATCCAAATAAAGGGACGGGGTAACCATTCTCCTTCCATCTCCTCCTCTCTCCTCTCCTTTCCCCGGCCCCTTACCCTCTACTTTCCTCCCCTTACAAACTTCAACACCATAAGGCATTCTAATCGACAGCAATAGCCATTCAAAGTTTTACATTCTCATTGTACTATAATTTTTCATCTTTTTCGGCCACATTCCCTTTACTCCCTTACTCTCTACTCTCCTTCCCCTCCAAACTTCCAAATACACCATAAGGCATTCTAATCGGCAATAATTAGCCATTCAAAATTCCTTGCAGAAGTAAGCACCATTAGTGGGTTGAACCACATGAACTTAATAGAAATGTGGGGATACTGTATAGAAGAGAAGCACAGACTTCTAGTGCGTGAGCACATGAAGCATAGATCCTTAATAGAGAATCTTCTTTCTAATGCACTTGATTGGAAAAAGAGGTTTGAAATTGCAATTGGTACTGCAAAAAGCCTAGCTTATTTGCATGAAGAGTGCTTGGAGTGGGTTTTACATTGTGATGTAAAGCCTCAAAACATACTTCTAGAATCCAATCATCAACCAAAGGTAGCAAATTTTGGCTTGTCTAAAAGGAGGTGAAGCTTAAAAATTCAGATTTCTCAAGGATGAGAGGAACTACAGGCTACATAGCTCCCGAGTGAATTTCCAGTCTTCCTAGCACTTCTAAAGTAGACTTCCTAGCACTTCTAAAGTGGATATCTATAGCTATGGGATCATTGTGTTGAACATGGTGACCGGAAATAGCCCAACTAGCAACTTTGATAAAGGAGGGTGAGGGAGAATGAGAGGTTGGTTGCATGAGGGAGGAAGAAGGTTAATAGTCGCTTCAAGGGAGTCATGGATTGAAGAAATTATAGACCCTGGGATGGATGACAAATATGACATCGCTAAGATGGAACTGCTACCTAGAGTGGCTTTGCAATGTGTGGCAGAAGACTAGGATGAAAGACCCAACATGAAGCAGGTTGTAGAGATGTTTCTATGCTATGATGGCTAATATCATTGGAAAGTAGAGTATCCTTTTTGTAATTTAAATTATAATAAATTTCTTCTTGTGTTCCTTTTCCAATGAAGCATAGATAGTCTGAAGCCATAATAAAGCAATTGTCGATTTATCAATACTATTGGAAATTTTGAGTTGCTATCTCCATAATTCTCTCATCATCTAACACAACCTTGACACCCACCTGATGCAAATTGTCATAACTTCTATTTACAACAAACACTTGACAAAAATATCAAGGTTGTCATCAAGAACACCACCCATCAAAGTTATACAGGCCCCTATCTAAAATGGATACATTGTCTTTTTCTTTTTCCATGTTCAAAGTAGATACCACCCTTAATGCTTAGCAAACCGTATTTGCTCTATACTTCATCACATGGGAAGAAAATAATTTAGAACATGTCTGCTAAACCCACCTATCATTCTCACAAAAATAGAAATAACGGATTGAAATACATTCCAGTAAACACATAGTCATATATGTATTGCTCTTAAAATATTATGGATGGTAAAACCAAAATAACCAAAATACTTGATCTTGGCAAGGTGACTCCAACTTGTATAAACCTTTCAAACAAAGGTAAGCCAATCTTTTCATATTATTATGTGACACGGTCGCTAAATGTCACTTGTACTAGAAAAACTAAGTTAGCAAGGCAGAAAGAATAACAAGAGAAACTACCATTACATACATCAGGTCCCATCAGCAAGGCAGAAAGAATAACAAGATTGTGATGCTCAATGTCCTTTGGTGCAATCCTATTAGCAGAAAACAAAACAGGTTCAATTAGTTAAATGTCAACAAAATATATTAAAACAGGGGGGAGGGGATGGGGGGAAGAAGAGAAAGAATAATCCTGCAGGCTCATTGGCTCCTAAGGAACCCTGTTGGGTCATCTAAAAGTTCAGTGCTACAGCAACACATAACCATGATCAACAGCAATCAACATTGTCCATCAATATTAGGTATTGTAGGAAAATAGAAAGCAATAATATAGAGAGTAGAGACAGCGGAAACAAAGAGAAACCGTAGTTCGGTTATGAAGACCTACATCCACACACAAAAATCCTTTGACTGCTACATTTTTACTATATAATATTGTGTTTACAATGAGCTCCTTAACAACATATTTATAGGAGTCTAACCCAAGTTTAACCCTAAATTAACACAAAGTATTAGACTTGGGCCAAGACTAGGAGTGGGCCTTTATATGCTTCAACATCCCCCCATAAACTCAAGGTGTAGTATGATAGAAACTTGAGTTTGAAATTGCATGAGATGAGATCCACAAAGAAACCATTGAAAAAGAGCACAATGCTACCGATCTGGTAGCCCACCAACATCAAATGTCAAAGAAGAAGGATAAATCCCAAAGAAACTACCACCAAACACTTTGGTGGTCCAAACAATGCTACCAACCCGGCAGCCCAAACACCAACAAATAATTGTTGGAGAAGAAGGAAGGTTTAATAAGCCTTGAACCTATAAAGGCCTTAAAAAAATCTACCGACTCGGCAAACCAAACACCAACAAACAATTGTTGGAGAAGAAAAAGGTTGAATAAGCCTTGAACCTACAAAGGCCTCAAGAATCTACCGAACACACAGTAGCCCAAAAGAGGAATGAACATCTCCCCTTACAATCACAACATCTTCAATAACAAATACCCAATCACCACCGAAACAACCAAAATACAGCAGCCAAGATGAAATCAAATGCCCAGTAGTTAGGCTTTGATATCATGAGAAATTACCTATTGTCCCAAAAGCTTAAGCTATTAGGATATGGTGAATTTAATCATTTAACCAATATTTTAACACTCCCCCTCACGTGTGGGCTTAGACTCCCCCTTAATAAATGGAGCCCAACACGTGAGATTTTTAATTTTTAAATGGGAGGTAAAGTGGAGTCAGGGTTTGAACTTGAGATCACCTGCTCTGATACCATGTAGGAAAATAGAAAGCAGTAATATAGAGAGTAGAGAGAGCGGAAACAAAGAGATACTGTGGTTCAGTCATGAAGACCTACATCCACACACAAAAAACCTTTGACGGCTATATTTTTACTATATAATATTGTGTTTACAATGAGCTCCTTAACAAAATATTTATAGGAGTCTAACCCAAGTTTAACCCTAAATTAACACCAAGTATTGGACTTGGACCAAGACTAGGAGTGGGCCTTTATATGCTTCAACAGCTATGCATCAGCACATGCATATATAAATAAGTCACCAACCGGACTGGCAGTGAAGAAGTTGACTTGATCAGCCTGTTGACAAACGGACTGGCAGTGAAGAAGTTGACTTGATCAGCCTGTTGACAAATTGGGATGTCAAAAGGTAATTTACATGCATATGTTTAAATGGATAACAAAGTAAAGCAAGGGAGGCCATACCAATAATGCACATTAATATTACAACAAATACACATCCATAAGATATGCTCATCAGCAAAACCACTGAAGTTTTTTTTTTATTTTGATAAATAAAAAATTTTAATGATCAAAAAGGGATCCCAAAAGAATACTGGACGTATACTTGAGGAACCAAAGAATTAAAACACCACTGAAGATTATATAGATGTGACAGAACATAAGCAGAAATATGCTCATATGGACAACAAAGTAATGCAATGAGAACCATATCTACAGATGCAAATGAATGAATACGTATGAACTGAGCTTGCACTTTCTTTTTTCTTTGATTAGTAAGTTAAATACGCACTCAGTGGATCGTGAACCCATGACATCACCCTCCATTCCATTATTATGGAAGGGGGGAGGGGGGAAGTGTCATTATGCTCGTCAGCAAAACCAGTGGAGATAGACAATCCATGGAACAATTAATAAAAGCAAGCATCATACCATGACATGAAACAGGTATAAAGATGCATTATATTTATATACAAGAAGCTGATGCTTACAATGACTAACACTCTATATGAACTCTTTGCAAGTGGACTTGTTGTGTCCTTGACCCTTGCACCTGCTACACTGGAGTTGGCGTTTCACTACCTCTTGTGATCCATACCGCTTAGTAGTGGGCCGACCTGGTGGACGACGGGTGGGAGGAGGGGTCACAGTTACTGTGAGCTGAGAAGAATCTTTTGGCACATGCATATCCACACTTGGAATAGGATTTACAGACTCTGAATAAGTTAATCTGTAGCTATCCGTTGTGAAGTATCTGGAACAATAATCATATGGGTTTCCTTTTTGAGTTTTTCCTCCATGGATGGAGCTAGTCTTGTCAACCACTGGATGGAATCTGTTTGCCGTGTGTAGATCAACTCCATAATCTTGCCCCTTATCACATCAACCATCTGTGTTATTGGTAATTCATGTGCATCTGATGCCCAACTATAGAATAGCTCCCCAAAGTTTGATGTCATATGGTTATATCTGGCACCATGAAAATATGAATTTGCCCAGTTCAGGGGCTCACTTTGTATGATCCAATTGTAAGCTTCTAGAGAAATACTTTTAATGCTTTCAATACATCTTTGGAAGCTTTTGGGAGTAGGTGCATAAGCAGCTGCAAAAAAATCCTCAACCATGAGTCGCTTCACCTCATGAGAAAACTGCCCTTTCAAGTCTCTAATAAATTGCTCGGTCAAGTAACGTAGGTAATAGGCATGGTACGAGCCTGTAAATATATCAGCAATGGACTCCCTTAACCCCTTTTGTCTGTCTGCCACAAATGTTATTGGACAGGATGTTGTGAGGGCAGATTTTAATTGTAACCCGAAGTCTCCCACGTTTATCATGTTACGGTCCAACAAGTTCCATGGTCAAATATTAGAGAGTCCCGAAACCAATTATGAATTCCCTAACTTGTGGATCCTTGATCTCTCTTACAATAGATTTACAGGAAAATTGCCATTAAATTCCTTCAGAAATTGGAATGACTTGAAATTGGACAATGAACCCCACTTGACATATATTCATGTAGAAACATAGTGTGGGGACATACTATAGGTTTGAAAATTACGATTATTCAATGAAAATAACAAACAAAGGTTTGGATACAATATACTACAAAGTCCAAGAAATCTTTAGAGCCATTGATATGTCAAGCAATAGGTTTGTTGGAGAGATTCTGGAATCCATTGGAGATTTAAAGGGCCTTAATATGCTCAATTTTTCCAATAACATTCTCACTGGACACATCCCACTATCGTTAGGGAATCTTACAGAGTTAGAATCATTGGACCTTTCTCAAAATAGACTGTTGGGGGAGATTCCACCACAGCTAGCACAACTTACTTTCCTCGAATGGTTCAATGTTTCTCATAACAATCTCATTGGTTTTATACCTCAAGGGAAACAATTCAACACCTCAAGGGAAACAATTCAACACATTTGGAATCAGTTCATTTGAGGGAAATTTAGGTTTGTTTAGGAATCCATTATCAAAGAAATATTGGGTTTTTGATTCTTCACCACCTCCACCTTCAATTTCTAAACAAAGTCAAGACTGTGTCGGGTCTCTCTTTGAATTTGGTTGGAAAATAGTTTTGGTTGGGCATGGATTTGGACTAATCATTGGAATGATAATTGGCAACATTGTGGCTTCAAAAAAATATGATTGGTTGATGAAGACCTTTGGAATGAGGCAACAAATACGAAGGAACATGAGAATGAAACATAGAAACTGAGCATGCATCTTGCAAATTGCAATATATAAATATGCACCTACGAAAGTTTTATGGAGCTTTTTTTTTAATTAATTTTTTTTACGCAGTATTAGTATTAAACTATATGATATCGTGTACTTCCTATATAACAAAAATTGTGTTTTACACATTTTGATTGTGCCAAGTGTATTCCTTCCTTTTTTCTGTTTTTTTTTTTCTTTTTTTGTAGAGATATGGCAATGAGCATTCACACTCCATTCTTCGTACCATTTTTTAGTCAAATGATAGCTAGATAGCCACTCACAAAATTTCTTCTACATCCTACTAGTTTCCCATTTCTATTTTTTTATTTATTTTTAAATGCAAGAGTGACTCGGCAGCAGAGACAAGTCACTGGCTGGAGTATCTTGCATTTTAAAGTTCTACCAGCAGAGAGATTGGAGAAATTGTGGCTTTGTTTAGTAGAGAGATTGGAGAAATTATTCAGTCTACCAGTTGAACTACATCATTCATCCACCAACCTAATAGTTAAATGCCATGGATTATAATTAACCAAGTTGAATCATTGTCACACAACTCACCAAAATTGAAAAGACCCAAATACCCTCCGACAGACCCAAGCACATTTCTTCATGGTTTTAAAAACCGGACCGGACCGGCCGGTTCAACCGTGAACCGGTGTTCAGTCCGGTTCGGTTCTCTGAAAAAACCGAAAATTAAGAAAAAATGGTCAAAAACCGGAAACCGGCGGTTTAACCGTGAAAACCGCGAACCGGACCGGTTGAACCGGTTTTGGCCCGGTTCCAGTTATTCCAAAACTCAGTCGTTTTTGTTCTTTTTTCCCTAACCTAAAACCCATTTTCTTCATTTTCAGCCTTTCCTCCTCAGTCCTCACGCCGCCTCTCCCTTTCTCACTCTGCCTCTCGGTCTCTCACTCTCACTCTCACTCTCACGTTCTCACCTCCGGTTCTCACGGTCTCACCTCTGGCTTCTCATGGTCTCACCTCCGGTATCTTGGTCTCGATCTCTCACTCTCGCGGTTTCTCACCTCACGGTCTCACTTCCGGCGCGATCTCACCTCCACAACTCACGGTCTCAATCTTTCACCGCCTCACCTTAGTGGCTTGCGATCTCACTGCCGCCTCAGGCTCTTGCTCGCAATCCCACCGCCTTAGGCTCTTGGCACCCCCATCAAGCTCTCTCTCTCTCTCTCACTCCCACTGTCAAATTTTGGTCTACTAGTTGTTTTTCTTTTTCCCCATATTTTCTCTGTGATTTGGTGTTTACTAGGTTGTTGGTCTGCTGGTGTGAATTGTATGAAGTTTTGATTTTTATTCAACTGTATTTGTTGTGCTTCTGGATTGAAATTTTGATTGAAATTCAACTGTATTTGTTGTGCTTCTGGGTTGTTGGTCTGCTGGTGTGATTTGTATTCATCTGTATCTGTTGTGCAATTATTTGATATTTGATTTTATTGCAGGATTGTTTTTTGTATGGTTTAAGGATGATTATTTTGTATGTTAATATGCTTATTTTATTTTATTTTTCCTACTAAATATAAAATGTGAATAGAAAACTGGTTATAATTTTTTTTATGTATTTAATTAATTATTTTATTTATTTATATAATTTTAAAGTTATTTATGACGTCACCGGTTCGACCACCGGTCCGACCCCGGTCGGACCAGTGGTACGGGAACCACTCCCTTTTCCGGTTCTCTTCCCAATTCGGTTTTTAAAACCATGCATTTCTTTTCCCACATGACTTGTAACCTTGGTATATTCCAACTGATTGGGGAGCAAGGCTACCGCTCCGGCGACCAGATTCAGCAACAACCACTCACTGCAGTCATCTCCATAGGTGAGTGACGATGGCAGTGAACTAGATCCTTGCCATTGCCGCATCTCTTGATCTTACAGAATTGAAATCAATAGATATTCAATTATATGGTCTAAATTTAATTAAAAATATTAAAATATAAGATTTAATTTGAAATCGCTCCAAAACCAAGAGAATTTGTACAAGAAGTTCTTACATTAATCAGTAACTAACCAAGAAAATGATTCTACAAAAGGCTCCAATATTATTATTTATCGGTGGTCAATAAGATATTGAATATTCATGCATTAGAAAAAGAATAATTAATACTAACAACTCTCATTTTCTTTTCTGCTTAAACAATGGAAACATCTTCCCATATTGATCTTATACCACTCTGACCATGGTGATCAACACGCTTGAAATTACTAATAACAATTAATGGTCCAAAAAAAGAGAAAAATATTCCGTTAATAAATATATTGCATGTATGTTCAAAGTTTGATTCAAAATATTAGCCTAAGAAACATTGCATAAAGAGATCGTGGCCGTCAATTCCCCAACAAAACAAGGCCATCACAAAGCTCTTAGTGGAGAGTTTGAGTGCTTCAAAGAGAGTGGAAGTTGAAGGTGCCTTGTAGTATTAAAAAACTCACATGTGCTACTAGGCATTGAGAGTAATTATTTAGTACTAATTTTCCAGTCGTGGGAGACTTGTAAATGAATTTTCAAAAGGAGTCTTCCATTAATGCAAATAGTTCAGCTCTTTTACGTCCTCTAGAATCTGATATGATTGTTGGAAAATTTATAAGTTGAAAATTGAAACAACATAAAACCAACAATTCTTTTAGTTTGTCTTTTCTACAAAGAAATTCAAGTATATACATGGTTTTTGGAAATGCTCTACATTGTCTAGTATTTTGTCTATCATGTACACTCTCTAGTACAATGCATGTCTATCATATACACTGATACACATTGATGTCTGAATAATTAGCTGCGTAGTGCAGGGGAATGCAAATTGCAATGCAACTATTTATAGACAGAAAAACTACTTCGTGTCATTGCAAATCACTTGAGTCAAGCCGTTGTTTATGCATGGTGCAGACCAAAAGCGTTAGCGTGTTGGTAAAGTGGGAAACCAAGACTTTATAATCTCTTAATTTGTCTAAACTCTAAAATTAAGAGTTTAGACAATTTGAAGGATTACGTAAAAAAGTAACATGCCTATTTCAACTGCCAAGAAAAACCTTCGATAATAGCATATAATTAGATGGTATGCATATTCTATATTTACTGGGCAAACTCTTTTGTTTATTACAATTCATGCACATAATACATATGTGTGTATCATATTTTTTAAAATTATCAAGTTATTTTTCAATAACAAAAGCTTGCATCTCGATCTTATTTTAACTCTTATATCATTGAATAGTAAGGGGATTAGATGTAGAATTGTTTCAACAAAAGAAATATGCTAACGTTATACCTGCAGTAGGAAGGCCATTGTTCTACCGATAGATGGAACAAAAGAAGGCTTTGTAACTGGAATAGAATTGGCACATATTTAAGTGTGAAGAATATTTCAAATACATTCATTCAAAGAAAGAAAAAAGAAAACCTCAAGCTTGATCACATATATATGTTGTTTATTCGAATGCCAATGGAGACTTTAACTATGCCCTCTCGAACATATGTTAAGAGTGGCTCCTAGGCCCTAGCAACAACATATCTCCTCATTTGAATGCTCCTCTTCCATTTGAGCCTTCATGTTAGCATACATTGGTGAAATACACACAAAGATGCAAAGGAACACCGAACCTAGTATTGCTAAAGTTAGGAAATACCTATCTAGATGACTTGTGTTGATGGTATCCTTGAACCAGCTTGGTTTAAGTAAGACAAAAGGTATGCTAAAGAAATTTCCAAAACCTATTACTAACTTACCGCATAACGACACTTGCCGCTTCATTGATTCTTCGACGTAGTCCTTGATGAAATTCTCAAGCCCCTTATCACCAAGTCCTTCCATTAGTCCTAACAAACAAAATTGTGGAAGTAACCAAAACACACTCATGAGGATAATCTTATTTGGGTCATCGTTGTCAAGACCAATTCCTTCTTTCATAATTAAATTCAGTCTGTGGAGCTCCACCCTCCAAGCTGTGATGCAACATAATATACCACAGACCATCCCAGCACCGATTCCCTCCAGTTCGACATGTTGTTTTCTTCGGAATAACTTTAATATCCCATGAAACAGGAGTTTAGTTATGAAGCTTATACAGGACTGGACTAGGAAGAAAATCATTAGAGGAACCTTGACTTTACCAATAATGTGAGCATCCATGTTTCTACTTTGTGCAATAAAGAAGGTATTTCCGGTAGCCTTGATCATACCATATGCAACAAAGGTTGTACACATAAGTATTAATATTAAAAGGCGCTTCACTTCAGTCACTTTACTATTTCGCCGGTTTCGTCTTTCGCGCTTGTAAAAGGTGAAGCCAGACAAGAACAACAAAAGATTTGCAGCCATAAACAGGGTAGAGATTTGGAATCTTGTTGTCCATTTGACAGTAGCTGAAAGAAAAAGAGCGATGATGACCCCCAAAAACCAAGCAAAATTCTACCAAGCAATTGTACCACTATCCGCACAAAAACAAAATAGTATTTTCGTGCATATGTTGGTATTTTGTCCATGAAACTGATCAGCAAGAAAGGATTTTAAAGCTGGATCTCGACTAGAGCTGCCCAATGCTAATGCCAATGCTGCAACATAGTAAAGTCCAACATCTTTGTTTTGACTTGGAAGCCTGGCAGAAATCCAATACCATGCTATTCCCTGCAATAAGAAAGGAAAAATGTTGTTTAGATTTTAGTGAAAGTACGTTCCATGGTTAGCTATCAATAATACTAGCATATAACCCGTGCAAAAGCACGGAAAAATCTTTATATAAACACATAATGTATATATGATCAAAATATATATTCAGAATTATTTTATGGAAAATATGTTTTATAAAAATTAAAAAAACTGATAACAACAAATAGATAGAATTGCACCAACAACAAAAAAATAAAAGGAATTAGATAGTGTATAATAATTGAGAAAAAATAGTTATCTTTAATTGATAAAACATAAAATAAGTTAGAATCAAGCAAAAATAAAAGATTACCTTATTTTAATTTCCTCTTAAATCCCCTTGCAATCATATAAATGTACAAAAATACAAAAATAAAAATAGATCATGATAAAAAAAAATAAATAAAAAAGAAAAAGAAGTAGAAGAACAAAACTTGTATCAGATAACCATTGTTTAGATGTTACGTAAACAAATTATGGAAGAATGAGAAACATTCAATTTAACGTGCTCTATTTATCTTCCTTTCATCAAAGAGTATGTCTGTTCACCAAATGGTATCTTAAGTGATTGTTCACCAATCAATACCTTTTCACTAAAAGAGTACTCCTAACACAGTGAATTTGTTATTATTTATTTTTATTTAAAAGTGTTTGACAATTATTAAATCAAACCACTTAGGAAATTTAGACAATGTATGAATTTTTTTTAATAATCTTTAAGAAGTTTTCTAGTATTAGGAGATTGTCATAATTGTAAAATTTTTAATATGATATTTTATTAATTAGATGTCTTTTAGTAGTAGGAGACTTATTTTAAAAAATTTGTTATTATCTGTTTTTATTTTAAAAAATTATATTATGATATTTTATTAATATATCTTTTTAGTAATAGGAGACTTATTATCAAGAATTTGTTATTATCTATTTTTATTTAAAAGTGTTTGACAGTTATTAAATCAAACCACTTAGGAAATTTAAACAATATATCACTTCAGAAATTTAAACGATAGATAGACATGCAAACCACTTAGGAAATCTAAACAACGTATCACTTCAGAAATTTAAACGATAGATAAACATGCCACTTGTCATGATGTGAGATATTCTAGGTCTTAACGTTAATGTGTTCTGCTTTTATATATTATATAGATATAGATATAGATTTTCAAGTGGATAACAACAAAAGGAAAATTATTTGTACACACTTTTAATTCACTCCTTTAATGCACACCACATGTGAATATCTAGAACTTGCATGTGGACATTCCACATAAAGTGGATAAAGATGTCCCAAAATCATGTTTGATGTTGAAACTGTGAATATGAATGTCTAAAAATTGTGAACAAGTGACTAGAAATTACGAAAGTGTACATGTATTAAGAGTGTAAATTAGGAATGTGTACATATCATGACTTCTTCCAATACGTAGTACATCCTCAATCCATCCTCAGCCTCGCTAAAAATTCTTAGAAAATCATGTCCATTATATATTTTTAAAATATAACATATTAAATAAATTTTAAAAATAAATCTACCAACACCAATAAAAATAAACACCATTATCAGATATAAAACCACATAACCATGAAGAAAATGCGAACAATTTTCTTACAACAAAGGGGAGAATGAAGGATTATCAAGCATTCATTGCAAAAATTTCCACTAAAAGTAGACTCAAAAGTTAATTATAAAGTAAACTTCAAAATTATCCCGAACTAGAAAGGTATACTTTG
>BKZX01026722.1:5552-16319 GCA_014362285.1 Fagus crenata
GAGAGAGAGAGAGAGAGAGAGAGAGAGAGAGAGAGAGAGAGAGAGAGCATACCTGAAGGATTCACAAAGTTGATTGAACAAATAAAGAGGAAATTTGAAAACAACCAGCACCCCCACTTTTCGGTCACAACCCAGTACAATTTTGGTCACAGCCCAGTAACAAAATCACATCCCACTGTTCAGACATCTAACACGCAGAGAAGATGGAGTGAGATTGGGAAGTCTTGTAAGCATTTAATGCTGTCTGTCAACCCAAAGACAGCAAACCCGAAAAGAGAGTGGAAGAAAGATGAAGAAACATAGTGTCTTTCAACTAAGAAGAAGAAGGAAGATCGGGTTTTGTAGCTGAAACAACTTGAGGACTCTACCTTCTAGCCCACGAACACAGTAGCGGGGACGTGCAGCTCCAAGAAGAGGACAGTTCAACTGATGGGATTGCTAAAAAGTGTGTTTAGAAGATCACATCAGCCCGTGTTGGAACCAGCTAAGATTAGGCTGGCTGTTAGAGTGATACCGTGTAAAAAATCTAGGAAAGGAAGAAAAGTATATGCCGTGTGTAAGTTTGATAAGTTGATTTAAAATTTTTTTATTTATTTAATGGACATATGTCCTTGTGTAGAAGATCACATCTTGTGTTCAGAAGTCAGAACATCATATCAATCCGTGTTTTCAACCAGCTAAGACTAGCTGGATTTAAAGTGGTACTGTATAAAAAAAAAATCTGCTCCTAAGCTGGAAGTATCTGCCGTGTAATAACAAACAAATTGTTAGTGCAATTGCAATATAAATGCAAATTTAATCTAAGATTAGTATTGTGTGTAAAATTATAACATGATAAGTTGATTTAATATTTTATTTATTTATTTAATGGATAAGACTAAAAGTGAATATTGTAACTTTTAATCTTAACCATTCAAGCCAATTGCATGGATGCAATCATGCAAATCTATGATCTCAATTCAGGTTTTTTATGCAATTGCATAAGTTATTTAAAAAACTTTGCTGGTATTAATACAGTTTATACAAGAATTATGAATACATTTTATTTTATATGGTTTGCTTTTGTGGTTATAAACACAATTTTATGTTAGTATTATAAAAAGAACATTAGTATAAGATACATTTAATAATTATTGAGAAAAGTTGCATTAAATTTGTTATAAAGATTTGGTAGAAATTTACAACATTTAATAATTATTGAGAAAAATTATAAATATTCATTCAAATATTATTTTCAATAAAAATATTGCAAATAATACAGTTAATAAATTGACATAAAACGTAAAAAATAAATTAAGAAAATGTGACTTCAAAAAGTATGTACAAGTTAGATTCAGAAGTTGTAATTTTAAAATAGGTCAAAAAAAATGTATTCAAAATTAGAAAATGAAAAAAATATTGTTTAAAAAATGTACAATAATGTATTTTACGTATGTTAGATTTAGAAATTGTAATAATTATGGTTGAATATGTTAGATCAATATTTGTTGTTAACTAATTTATGAATTTCTTCATTACAATATATAACTTTTTTTAACAATGATAAAATGTTAACTTCAATTAAAAATGGAACTTTAGAAAGTATTCTTAATTTATACAAGTAATATAATGTAATTTAGCAAAAATAATAATAACATAACAATTTTTTTTATATTATGTGTGGTATAATTGGAAAACATTAGTCATCTTAGTCATCCACCTCTTCCCCATTAGGATAACCTCCTATCATGTGTCGTCATCATCAATTATATCTTATATATTCGATGGTTAAGTTATAGTTACATACAAGGAAAGGTATAGATCGTGTGTTGGTCTCTTCCTCGGATCAACCCTAAGCATACCATCCGCTATAGATCGAGTGTTAATTGGAACCATTCTAGTCATCCAACACTTTCCTGTTTGGATCGGATTTGCTGTTCACATAGAAGATGACCATTAGTATATTGTCGTATACTTTAACTATACCGGTTTCTTCAAAAACATATATGATGCGCCACAACAAAGTAGTACTAGTGTATAGAGAATTCTTAGTTATATAGTACTGTATGGAGCATTATTGTATGGAGCATTCTAAGTAGACAAACATTACAATGTTGTTGTTTAAATATGTGACTCAAATGTAATCGTAGTACCAAGGTCAAATATAAACACGAATACCAACAACATTGTATGACATACATTTTTAATACGTTAGTTTATATAATTAAATTACATAAAATATAAATGTTACTTTTTGATAACTAAGATCTAAATTATTGAATTCCAATGTTCTACTTATATTTTTTGAATTTTAATATTTTTATTATAATTTTTTAATTTTTTATCTTTACTGATTTTAATATAAAAAAGTTATTAGATCTTATTATATGTATGTATGTTAGTGTCGAGTGTCGAATTATAATTTTTTCCCCCCTAACTAAATTTTAGATATTATATATTTTGTCTTTTTTTTTTTTAATTTAAAAAAATAACATAACTATTTTATTCATTAATATGTACATTTTTTTGGTAATTTATTGATTAATATTTACATGTAAATTAATTTAATTGATTAAATATTTAATTACTTAATATTTTAATACATACATTAATATATGAGGTTACAAAAAAAGCCCAAACCCAATGTCATATAATAACCCATAATATATATATATTAATATTAGCTGATGTTGAACAAAGCCCAAACCCATTATCATATAATAACCCATAATATATATATTAATATTAGCTGATGTTGAAAAAAACCCAAACCCATTATCATATAATAACCCATAAAAAATATATATATATATTATATTAGCTGATGTTGAAAAAAGCCCAAACCCATTATCATATCATATAATAACCCATATCTAAAGATACATTAATATTATTCAAAGCCCAAACCCATTAATTCACTTAAACCAAACCAAATAAAGTAAAGAAACCAAAAAAGACAAAAAAATGGGCGGGTCCAACGTGGGAAATTTGGTGGGAAACTTTGTCCCCAAAACGGCGTCGTGTGGGCTTTGATAAGGAAAGTGGTCCCAAAACGGTGCCGTGTTGGGCCTTTGGGGGGAAATATTAATCTCCAAAAACGGCGTCGTGTGGGCTTCTGGGGATTAAGTGGTCCCCAAAACGGTGCCGTGTTGGGCTTTTGGGGGGAAAGTAGTCTCCAAACGGCGTCGTTTTTACACACCTGCATGTCAGAAGCTTCTGCAAGCATCACCTCTCTTCTGTCTCTTCGAAACTAAACTGTAACTGTTACTAAAACTTTGAAACTCTCTATCTGACAGTCTTTCCTCTCCCTCTCTCCACGGTTTCCTTTTGCAAACATCCCCAAGAAACAAAGGCCACTCCTCTCAAACACTCAAAATAATCAAGCCATCGTCACCCATTCCCTTGCACCCGTAGACATAACAGCACAAAGAACTGAAAAACCTCCTACCAAAGAGAAAGGTGAGTTTACATGTCCATTTTCTTCTGTGCTTTTTAATGTTTTTGAGTTGATACTATGATTGGACTAAGTGTAGACAATGTTTGGGTATTCTGGACAATTGTTCGGTTTTGTGGAGAAAATTAGGGTTTTCTGTACAATGTTGGTCTTTATTTGTTGGTTTTCTGTGATTGGGACATGCATTTCAATTATCAATTGTGTAACTATCAAAAGAAATACTTTTGGAATATCTCTAAGCCAAAGGCACACATCGACATTATTTAATGTTGAAATGTAGTTCTTTACAAGTGCAAATTGCAACCAAATCATCAGTCTTGGAAATTCATGTAAAACTTTCGTTCACACTAGAATTTTAATTAATGTGAGAATATCTTGCATTTCCACATTCTGAAGCAACAAAAAAGTGGAAGATAGATTTTCAGATTCAGTTCTAATGAATAAAATTTTGAAATCCTAGTCTCAACTAGCTTCAGAACAAGATATGCACAACCCTTTTAGTCATACAAACAAAATGGGTACAGAGATTCCAATTGCTTGGAGTCCCAGGTTTCATTTTTTTTGACAGCCTGACCATAAACACTGGAAATCACTGTTAACCACTAGAAGAGTTCAAATAAAGTCAATTATTGTGTTATTTGGCAACACTCTGAAGAACCTATTTGGTTTCTAACATCTGCTTAACAGCAAGTTATTCTCAGTTGATAACCTAACTTCTGTATTTAATTTCTTTTTTGGTTCTCATGTGTTTTCATATTATCCTGGTGACTACTGTGTACAGGTGCAATACAAAACAAAATGATTACTTATGAGTATCATGACCAAAATTACTTATTGATTTTATTATCATATTCACCTCTATAAAAGAACCATAATTTGAACATATTAATTTTAGTTAAGTCTATCTTTCATATTTGACAAGCGTTATAGCTTTATGGAGGGCAGCACACACATTACATGCCTTGCCTTCTAATAAATTTGAAGGATGACCATTACCTTTTCAGTTCTTTGTACTTACTAGCACAGTCTCAAAATCCTAAGCTTCACTTGGTACAAGTGGTATCAGAGTTGACAGTTTAGGTGGTTATATCATGAGCATTTTGGCATTTTTTACCTTGGGACATGAAGTATGAGGGGAGATAGGCTACAGGAGCTTTGAGTGTAATTAGGTAGAACGTATCAAAGGTTTTTGTTGAAACATCTACTAGATACAAAAGCTAGAAATTTATATAACCAAGTCAAACCCAATCTTAGCCTAGCACTATTGTAGCAATTCTTGAGGATTAGGATGGGATGCATCAGAATGCTTTAATATATTTCACTAATCAATGTGGCATATTAAAGTATGAGAAATGCTTTATAGTACACTCCAATACTTGGGCATAACAAGGAACTTTAGCATTTATAATTGTAGCCTGTTGTGTGATCTTGTTCTCTTTCCATCTCTATGTGTGTGTTTCACTCCCCATTGAGGAAGTGGGTGAATTTCTTTTCAAGCTTCTAAGTTTACAACTTAGGCTGTTATGAGTTGAGAGAGAACAAATTAATAAGAGAAGTTAGGCTCCAACATAGGCTAAGTGAGTGGAAGAAAAGGCCTCCCTAGCTATAGGCCAGGTTAAGAGGGCTATAGAACAAATTAATAAGAGAAGTTAGGCTCCAACATCACTCAGTTTAGTACACTCAGATTGTAGTAATGTTTGTCATTTACCTGTCCAGCCATGTGTGCCAAGTACTTGTATAGTAAATATAGTACTAGTGATGACTGATATTGTTTTTTTATTTTTTAGTTTTTTTGTGTGTGTGTGGTCATAGGTTGACTTGAATGTGACAAATATGTTTGGAATGGCCACAAGTTTAAACTGTGATTAAAATGTGGACAATGTTAGGGTTTTCTGGACAATTTAAGGGTATTCTGGACAATTTTCACATTTTCTGTATAATAGTGCTTCAATTGGCATACATTTTATACAGCATCCTTGTCTTGGCATTACTACTAGGGTAAAGATGATTAGAGTGCCAAAAACAGAAAGAATAAAAATTTGTTACATGTAGAACACATGAAACTTGTTACTACATAATGGAATAGTGTGAATCCTACAATAAATCTATTGGTATCTTTGTGTGACATGCTGGCTTCAAGACATAGTGTCTTTGGATGAGCTTATTCTTGTTAGCATCTATCCTCTATATCTTCTTGTTTCTTTTAAAGTGAATGATTTTATGAGATATTCTAATTCTATGGATTTCCATTTTGCATGTGGCCAAGGCAATGGCGAGTGTTGAAGCTGCACCTCGTATTCGCCATCAGTGCAGTGTTACCAAATTGATGGAGGTTAACAACAGCTTAGCTGAAGAATGCAAGAGCCAGCTGCAAACCACTCCATTTGGGTGGTTGCTGAATCTCCACTGCAACATTGAGGCAAGTGGACGGATCCTTGAAGTGATGGCTACAAGGTGGAATGCCGATGCACGTGCATTCCAAGTGGGTGATAGGCTCATACCTTTCACCCTATATGACATTGCCCTCATCTTGGGGTTGCCTGTGAGGGGAGAGCCAATTGATTTGAACCAATCTCATTCTGGGGGGTCTATGGTGGAAAAATTGTTAGATAGGCATTTGAAGACAACTTCACTAGACCGAAATAAATTGGTGACATTGCTCACCAAAACTTCCATACAAGTCCCAAATAGGGTTAGGTTGTACATTGCCCTAGTCTTTAGTTATTTTTTGTTTCCCACCACCTCCAAAAAAGTCAACCCAAGTCTCCTACCATTGCTTGATGATAGAGCCAACCTAGGTACATATGCATGGGGGAAGGCAGTGTATGACTTCTTGGTTAGTGGTTTAAGCCGCGCAGCTTCATCGATGCAAGCGAAAAAAGGTAGAGGCAACTTGCACATTCAAGGTTGCACTGCCTTGCTTCAGGTAAAATTTTTTTTATCCTCATTGTTTACTCCACAACCATTCTAAATTTTGTTTTATTCTTAAACTTGCCATTGATGTCATGATTTTTGCAGATATGGGCATGCGAGCACTTGGGGGTTGGTTCAAAGAATGCTGAAATTAACCAACCTTTCCCAAGATTTTTAGCATGGACCCACCAAAAAATGTATACTAAGAAGGCAAGCGAGGCCTTTAGTTACAGTGCCAATGTAAGTATCTTACACTAAAGTTGCGTACTAGTTTAATAAACATGTTAATTTCTTATAAAGATCTTATATGTTAGTATTTTAGCGTTCTAATTCATATATCTTGTTGTTTGTAGGTGCTGTCCGTGCTTGTAGCAATGCCATGGGAGCAAGACTTCAATGTGGTAGAAGAAGTCATGGAGACCTTGCAAGAAACCCATGGCAGCTCGCACCCAACCATATCAAGGGATGATGGGGTTGGACCAAGCTCAATTCCTCAAACGCCGTCCAATCAATTGCAGCTAGAGCTCCAAGCTGAGAGGGCTGAACGGGAAGCTCTAGCACGACAAGTTCGGCGCTTAAAGGATGAGCTTGACCATGTAAAGGGTCTGGTGGCCGCGGTCCTAGAGAGTAGCCCCAATATTCAACAAAACCATGCCGCACCCTCACAAAACCAGCCCCCACCCTCACCCTCACAAAACCAGCCCCAACCCTCACCAAACCAACCCCAACCCTCACCCTCACAAAACCAGCCCCAACCCTCACTAAACCAGCCCCAACCCTCACCAAACCAGCCCCCACCCTCACCCTCACAAAACCAGCCCCCACCCTCACCAAACCAGCCCTCACCCTCACCCTCACAAAGCCAGCCCCCACCCTTACCCTCACACAGCCAGCCCCCACCCTCACCCTCACAAAATGAGCCCCCACCCTCACCCTCACCCTCACTAAACGAGCCCCCACCCTCACAAAGCCAGCTGCCCATTCAAACCCCCATTGTGGACTTGCCAAGTTCACCGTCCAAGGCTGCCAAGAGAGGCAAAACTGCCAAGAGAGGCAAAGCTGCCAAAAAGAAGGCCAAGGTGGCGGTGGTGGACTTGGCAAGCTCACCATCAAAGCGGGACGATGCAGGGGAGGCAGCTGCACCTATGGTGGATTTGGTGAGTTCACCATCAAAGGGGGCTACTAGTGTGACGTATACAAGGGCGAAAACACGAGCCCACAAGAATCTAATGATAGTGGCCCCCCATTCGGAACCAGTTAGAAATGAGGTACGTGTGTTGTGTAATGATAAACTAACTTTATGTACTCTATATGAAAATCACATATGAAACACTATGAATGACATATGAAAATCACATATGAACTAACTTTATATACTCCATATGTTATTGCTTTATGTTGGGTTCATATGTCATTTAACTTTATGTTGAGTTAAATGCCCATGCTTACTTTATGTTGGGTTAAATGCTCATGCTTTAACTTTTTTTTTTTTGTTTAAAAATCACATATGAAATAACTTAATGTACTCCATGTTGAAAAATCATGAGCAGTGGGTGGATGCTCATTTCCTATACCAGCCAACAGCTGCTGATGAGGCTGTCTTGGCTGATTTTAGGAAGAAATGGGGGGGCGCAAAAAGGCGGGGCACTAGGAAAAGGTTGTAACAACTCCCTTCTTTCAATTATGTAATGATTTATGAAGTGATTATCAATATTACCTCATACTGGTTTATAACACGTTTAAAATTTTCTAGGCCCAACGAGGTTGATAGCAATGAGATGGCAATCTCGACCGAAACATATGAGCTCTCGGGTCGAGAGGTGTCATCATTGTTAGGCGATCAAGATCGAGACGATGGTTCTAGGTGGATATCTACCGCGGTAATTACATATTCATTTTGCATTTTAGATCCTTTATTTATTGCATATTTGAGACATGAGTTTTACAATTCCACATTGTTTACTAAGCAAGTGTGACACACGCAGGTGGTGGATGCTTTCAAGGATGTCCTTATGCAAAAACTCACTGAAAGCGGCCATCCTCCACCGTACATAAACTTCATAATAAGCGTACATGGCGGGGTAAAATAACAAAATTTCAACCTTGGCAAATACTTGTTCATACATTTACACTATGCATGATGTCAATACAGTGAGCTCTTTTGTTGAAATAACTAACTATGATTTATGCAGACTACGATCCTGGGTATGGCTCCGTCAACCTCAACACAAAGAGGCAAAAGAACAAGAAAGGGTAAACAACCCATTTAGGATGAACAGCCTCAACCACAATCTATCTTCCGCCCTAGTTGGGTACGCTCAATGCCGACAAATTGCAACCGGGTAATTAGAGACCTTTTCCAACTTTCATTTTGTCAAAAACTGTTGTTACATATCTATTCTGAAAAACCGGTGTATGACCTACCCTTTCGTGTTTCTTAATGCAGATTTTTGTCCCAGTATGCCACAGTGGCCATTTTGTTATGATGGTTGTAGATTGTCTAGAAAAAGTTTTCTATTTTTTTGATTCTATGCCTAGTGCAACCCATAGAGCTTTGGCGCCAACATTGGTAAACACTTGTTTTTCATTTCAATTTTCTTGCTAACCCAGTATTTACATATAATCCCACTGATACTACTTTCTGCTGCTTGCATCATAGAGAAAAGTTTTGGAGCGGATATGCGTAGGTTCCTTGCACCATAAGGATGTCCATACATGGCTCCTAAAATACAAGGATGACATACCAACCCAAGATAAATACGCATAAGTACCAATATCTATCATGACCTCAAATGTAATTGTTGCTATGTTGGTTCTGGGTTCACTTGCATGTTATTACCATTTACCAAAAAATGTGGACAATAATGTCCAAACTTAAAGATAATTGTCCACACTTTCTATGGATGTTATGGATGTTACATAGGTTGTTGGTACATGTTAGTTTCTATGGATGTTATGAAAAAATAGTTACAAAAAAAATATAAAGTTCATAGCTTGTCAATTGAGAAACAGTACAAGAATCCAAAAAAGTCCTAAATAGCTTCATTTCAGAACGTGGAACATGAAAACAGTTAAAAGGGTGTACCTGCATCTTCATGATATCTTGTTTACTCATCCTTTCTGAGAGAGAGAGAGATAAATTTAATCAAAAAAGAAAGGAAATGGGTCTTTAAGGTTGAACCTATAAGCTGAGAATAGTGAGACTTAAGAGGTGGGATAAGAGAGAGAGAGAGAGTGAGAGAGTTCAAAGGCACTTGGTGAGCATTAAAACACTTATCTTTAAGCTTTGTCTTTCTGTTTCATGTTTTTTTGAACTTTATTTTAACATGTTAGTTGCTCAAGCTACAAGAAATATCTTATAGTATATATAAACAGTTGGAAATGGTTTTGCTGCACATTACTTTTTGGCTTAAAGTGGTTTATAACCTAACTTGGCAATAAGGAAAGACATAATTTCCATAAATTATGTTGATCAATGTTGATTTTTATGTACTTTTGCCTCAATTTTTCCAGTTCCGACTGTGGGATTTTTATGTTGACATTCATGGAATCCTTGATTTTTTCAAACAAGATAGTACAGTTCAAAGAGGTATGATTTCCACACCTTCATTTCATGATGCATTATTGCATTCATTTTAAGTCAAAACAGCTAACCAATAATTTCTAAATCTCTTTTATGTTTTGTAGGCTGATTGCCCAAGAATAAGGCAACGCATTCTGCTAGAATTGTATTACAATTCTTTGCTGCCCAAAGCTGTACAAAGCTGAAATTGAACAATTCTTTACTGTGTTTGCGGCTGCCCAATTATTTACCGGCATATAGTTTTATGTTTTGACACACATTTGTTATTTTTGTATTTACGTTTATACTTTTTGTATTTAAAACTCTATTCTTCCTATACTTGAGATTCTATTAAAGGTAGTGAACAGAAACAATATCTTTTTTTTTTTTTTTTTGTAAATGGAGTAAATAAATAAATGAAATGGTGGAATTGGTTGGATATTTTAGGTTACCCATGAGTTTCTTTTATATTTAATGTTACCAGGAGCAACCTATTGCCATTGGAATCTTCACATTACTTGTTGTGAAAGATATAAAAAAAGGATGTCTAAAAATGTTTCCCAAATTGTGGTGAAATTACATATGTTCAAACAAATACCCAGGAGCAACCTATTGCCATGTCTACATTGGAAATAATAAAGTTTGGTTTTTTTTATTTTGAAGTGATTTTGGTTGGTTGAGATAGAAAATGACAAAATTGTTACAAAGATGCTAAGAAACATGTTTAATAGATGCCAGGAAACATGACCAATTCATATGAACATGTTTAAATGTTCATACAATTTTCTGGAAAATGTGGACAAAAACATGAAATTATGGACAAAAACATGACATTGTGGACAAAAATTTCGAATCTACT
>BKZX01026727.1:6410-16465 GCA_014362285.1 Fagus crenata
ATAAGAGGAGTATAGGAGACTGTGTAATATTGGAGATATTAGAAGAAGTGTTTGTATTTTGGTGAGTGTGTGTATTTGTAGAAGAAGTTTCTGCCATTTTAGGTGAGAATCGCAAGCTCTGATACCATGTAAAGAAGAAAGATATGCAGAGACAATGTAAAGAAGAAGTAAGAAACTACAGAATTAAGAGAATGAACTTGCATGCTTTCTCATTGATTTGCTTTGAACTTATATAATACAAGATCACCTGAAGAGCATAATAAACACGTGACCAAAGTCATTAACAGCTGTGCTTAACTAATTACAGCTAATGACAGCTTAGACTAACTAATTCTGTTTAGTCTAACTAACTCTTTCACGACAAACTCCTCCTTCTCAATACGAGAATTATAGGATGTATCAATATCTTTCATTATTTTGTCTACAGCAACATCAAGATCCAGGTCAATCTCATCAAACTGAATTCCAACAATGAATGCTCTCAATTCAGTAGCTGAAATGTATCCATCATGATTTGCGTCAATTGTATGAAAGAGCCTGCCATAATATCCAACAACAAAAATTCATCAACATTGGATTCTCTTTTGGTGTTTGTGGCTATCAGCTATATACAGTGATGAAAGTGAAAACTGTACTGTATTTAGTTGATAGAAGATTGTTTTGTTTTTTTTTTTTTTTTTTGATAATTTAATAAGTGGGTGAGAGAGATTTAAGTTTTAAATATTTTGTTCCGAGAATATTAATTAGTATCAAACAATTGAAGTATTATAATTGTTATTAATTTATTAAATTTGAAAGTTTTGTTAAAAAAAAATCCATACTTGCATGGCTTGCTCTAAAATTGAAAACTGTACTGTATTTGCCGTTAATTTATAGGTGGTTAGAAATAATTATAGGTTCAGGTGGTTCTGTACTGTATTTGCTATTAATTTATCAAATTGGAAATTATGTCCAAAAAAAATATTCTTAATTGGTTTGGCTCCCTTAAAATTTAAAACACGAGCTGTATTTCAGTATTTGCTAAGAATTTATAGGTGATTAGAAAGTGGTTAGATTGTACTGTATTTGCTATTAATTGGCTCCCTACAAAATTGAAAAATGTACTGGATTTGATATTAATTTATAGGTGGGGATGTAAGATAAAATATACCCTTTTTTTTTTTTTTGTATATTAATTTTGATATTTTTATGTAATTTTAAATTTAGAAGTTGGCATTTTTATTTGCAAGTTATGAAGTGAGCAAAATAAGGAACTACTACATCTTTGACACAATTTTTAGAAATTCTAAGAGTTTGATGCAAGGTTGTTCGGCTAAACATATTCACACATTTTGAGATAGGGACCAGGATGACCACACAATAAAAAATCTCTTGCCTTCACAGTTTCACACATCCCAAGAAAAGTAGAAAAAAGGCTCTCTGTTTACTTAGGCTCTCTCTCACTTTCAAGGACGTCTCCACCACTCCATGGCCGAAACTCCAAGCTTCCCTCTGCCACCACTACCGCAACTCACCGTTGGTGGAGACAAGAAACCTGCATGCTAATATTGATTTAATGACGATCAAATATAAAAGCTTTAATGTGCCGTGTATATATGTATATTTTTTATTAACTTTAGATGTTCGGACCAACGTAATGTATAGTGCATGCTGATTTTAATTAGGTTTGGCATATTAATTTGTATGACTTTGGCATATGAACCAACTTAATTTATATCTCTTTGTGATATGACGGGATTTATGGACCCTGTTACTCAATGAAGAAGAGTTACAAATAAGTCTAAACCTATGAACTGCACCCACGACATTCCATTGCGGGTCTTCACTCTTCCCATCCGTCCATCAAGTTGTGAACAATTATGCTAGCCATATTGCTCCCACCCATATTGCTTATTAATCTTTATAATGCTAGCCACTTGGATTTTGTGCCTGTGATCAATTTAGAGATGCATGCAATGTCTAACATGTTGAGATTATGTTATTTATATTTCTCTCCCTCTAGCTTGTCTGAGGTCTCTTTTTCTTAACAAGGAATTTAATTTTGTAAATTGGAATTATTATCATCTCCATCACGTTAGAAGCTTTCTTACGGTTCCATCTGTCATCCGAAATTACATTCACCACACACATATTAAAAATTAAACCAAATAACTATTAATTTATTTTAATGATTTTCCCCTTACAATTTATTGTGCAACTTCATACCACTTTGTGCTATCAAATATGATGCAAAGAAACCTATTTAATTGAAGAGTATCAATAGTATCAATGTACTAATTCTCATAGTAGGGACAAAAAAAAAATTACATTTGTCAGAATCTATTATCACATAAAAGAATATATATCAAAAAGCAGAAAAAATTATTTAGATTGAAGAGAAAGTGTCAACCAGTTGAGTTACAAGACTCTTGACCAAAATAAACCAAACTTGGATAACAATAGTTATACAACTACAAAAATTTCCTATACTATGCCAGCTCCAAACACCTTCAGATGATAATCCATGTCTTACTAAAATTAAAATGCATTATACACTACTAAACAAGCACACCTGATTAAAAGTAATAACTCCAATTGTTTCATACAGGAAATGTAATAGCCAAGCATCAAAATTTTGGCTCAGCTAAAAACGTAATCTATGACCAGCCAAAAACGTAATCAAGAACATAAATCAAGACTAGGGAGAATGGGTAAAGTAGGATAGCTACTATAGATGTCCACAGTGGGAAATGGGTGCGGAAGCTGGCAAAGAGGCCCATCACAATGCAGACAATAAGAATAACCAGCACTTCAGCTGAGAAATCCCATGTTAAGTCCCTAATGTAAATAAGGGCCAAGAAGACTGCGAGGCAGAGGAGATTATTCATCGTTGCCGCCCCATATATCTACAGCAAGAAATTAATGATTTATGACAGTTGCACTTGGAGTTATCTTAAAAATCAATAAATTCATATTAAAGCATAGCTAATACATATGATTGTTTACATGCTACCTATCAGAAACTGGAAAATGTTCAGATGGACCTATTAACAGATTGAGTAAGTAATAGATGCAAATTTTGTCAAAGTGAGGCTACAACGAAGGTATAACATCAAATTCATTCTACCAACCTGTCATCAACAACATATTTTGACTGATTATTCTCCTTTTAAGATGCAGTAAAATGATTAGATTCACAGAGAAAATCAAGCAAGTTACACATACTTTCTGATGTTTAGTCAGCTAAAACAGCTTTTAATGCAACCAATAAATATATATATATATATATATATATTTTGTAGGTTGCACAGGCATCCAATGGATTTAGAATCCAGTACCCCCCCTCTCCCACCCCCCCCTCTCAATTCTTGTTAAAGGAATCAGTGCCAAATTACTTGAAATTTTAAAATACATATATCAAAATGATACAGTACTATCCTAACTATTATTTGGCAAGAGCAGTTTAAAATCCTGTGGACTCTGGCCAAGACAACAATAACGCAATTTAGTATATCTTGCAATTTCTGTAATTTATCTGTGTATCAACTTTATGGAGTAAGTACTAAACATAACATAGACAAGAAGAGTAGGGACTAGGGAATGAGAAACAAACCTCAGAAAATGCCAAAGAGGCAGTTGTCCGCTTGCTACGGCTTGAAAATATAATTGCTGACACTGCTTCACTAGAGTTGGTAGCCAAAGGCAGCACGATGAACGAGATGAAGAAAGCAGGAATACTAGTGGCATCAGAGAAGTTATCCACAGCATCTACCAGGGGATCAGCAAAAGCAGCAGCAATGATAGTTCCCAGAAACAACAATAGCACTGCTTTGATGGAGGTCCATTTGGAACTCTCACCACCCTCAACAACTTCATCACTTTGTACCCCTACATCCAACAGATCCTCCTGCTCTCTGACCCGCCGATTCTGCTCTGTTAACCACTGCTCCAACCGCTCCTCCACTCTTACCAACTGATCTTCCACTCTTTTTATTGGCTGTGGATTAATTTGCACGACATCATATAAGTATCTGTTGATATGAAAATATAAATGTGAAAAAGCTCAATTTACCTTAAAAAACCTTATCAATGAGTAAGGACCAGCAGTCCGCTTTGTCTTCTTTAGCCATCTAGAAATGCCAGTGAAAAACTCCTTCTCCTCAATACAAGAATTACCGTTTATATCAAAATATTTCATTATTTTCTCTTCCACATCATTGTGATGCAGGTCAGTCTCTTCAAACTGAATTCCAACAATGAATGCTCTCAATTCAGTAGATGAAATGTGTCCATCCCCATTTGTGTCAATTGTAGAATACAGCCTGCCACATTTCCTAAAAAATAAAATACAAAAATAAATAAATATGAAAAAAATCAAACAATTTCTGTTAGTTAATTAAAAAAAAAGAAAAAACTAACACTTTAATGGTTTCTTCGCTAGGTTCACTGTCGACCATGAGCAGCAGCAGCATTCCCGGTCCATATTTTTTTAGATACCTTGAAAGAAGTTTTAATATAATACGCCTCAGCTTTACATATTCAATTTTTCTTCTTTGGATCAAAGGCTGAAGGACCTGCACAACATTTCTAACTTTTCCTATCAGAAAGTGAAACATCAATATAGAAAGAATTTCAAACATTCAAACCACAAAAAGAATGCGTAACCTACCTCAGAAATTAAAATACTCCTTTTGAGATAGACTTGGAATTATGGTGATAGGGGCCTTTCCTCTCCTCTCCTTCGAATTTACTTAACCAAACAACCCCCTCTAAAAAACTATATATATATATATATTTGGTCCCATGGGCATCGTTCCACATTGCTATGGAGGATGGAGGGTGTAAGGATGACTGTTTACTAAATACCTTAAGTTACGTTGGAGTTAGAGTACTTATTAAACCTGCTGTGGAATCAAGATGCAACCTGAGTAGATATTTAATTCTGTTATAACTGTTTTGTACAGTAATTAATTCGATTACTCTGTTCTCTACTTGTATAAATACCTGAGATACAGAAATCAATTGAAGCTGAATCATTCAGTCATTTTGTTTCTCTCTCTGCTTGCATTCAATCAGAGCTTGTTCTTAATACAGGGGTCTCACCCTCTTCTCTTATTGAAATTGTTGTGAAAATTAACTGTTTGCGCAAAATTATAGAAAAGAGAAAGAGATCAAACACACAAATAAAGAACACAAGAATTTACGTGGTTCGGCAATATGCCTACATCCACCGGCGGCGACAGGGAGAAATCTTCACTAAGAAAATAAAGAGATTACAATATTGCACTATGACTCTCTCAAAGAACCCAAACCCCAATTACACCCTAACCTCTCTCTCACCAAGAATAAACCTAGAGAAACCCTTCTCTAATTATTCTATATTGTGGCTGCCTCTGACTATATGATTTGCCGCAATACATAACATATATATATTAACTTAAGTCGGCTAATATACTTGAAGCATAAGTTGCCGTGAGTCATAGTCATTGAGTAATTCTAATACCACTAGAATAACACAAGGGCGGTGGACTATAGAGTTCTAATTCAAGCCAACTTCAACAAATCTCCACCTTGACTTGAATTGGTCAAGCCTCACGAACTTCTCCTCCATCGCCGCCACCATAGCCCCAAAGGGCTATCACAAGCTGCTAACATTGACCAAGTCCAAGCAATGCTTGAACTTGGCTGTGGTAACCGGCTTCGTCAACATATCAGCTGCATTCTCTGAAGTGTGCACCTTCTCCAGAACAATATCTTCTGTAACAATCAACTCTCTTATCTTGTGGAACCTAACATCGATGTGTTTCGTCCTAGCATGATAAACCTGATTCTTAGCCAAGTAAATGGCACTCTGACTATCACAATGCATCTGAACTCCACCTTGATTCAAACCAAGTTCTTTGACTAGCCCCTTTAACCACAATGCTTCCTTTGCAGCTTCAGCTACAGTCATGTATTCAGCTTCTGTAGTGGACATGTCTACTATGGATTGTAATGTAGATTTCCAACAAATAGGTCCTCCTGATAGTGTAAACACATAACCTGTAGTAGACCTCCTGTCATCCACCTCACCTGCGTAGTCTGCATCCACATATCCTACAACTGAATTAGTCCCTGGCTGTCTTGAAAATAAGATCCCATGTTCCGCTGTGCCTTTCAAGTATCTGAAAATCCACTTAACTGCATTCCAGTGCTCTCTCCCTGGGTTCGCCATGTACCTGCTAACAGTACTCACTGTATGAGCCAAATCCAGCCTGGTGCAAACCATTGCATACATTAAGCACCCCACTGCACTAGCATATGGAACCTTTGACATATTTTCAATTTCTTCCTCATTCTTTGGACACTGACTACCAGATAATCTGAAGTGATTCGCCAATGGTGTGCTCACAGGCTTAGCATCCAACATGCTAAATTTTTCAAGCACCTTCCTGATATAGTTTTTCTGAGACAACTACAGCTTTCTTGTCTCTTTGTCTCTGCGAATCTCCATACCCAGAATTTTCTTAGCAACACCCAAGTCTTTCATTTCAAACTCTTTGTGTAGCAAAGATTTTAACCTGTTAACCTCACACATGCTCTTAGCAGCAATTAACATATCGTCCACATACAGTAGCAGAAAAATATAAGAACCGTCTTCAAGTATACGAACATATACGCAGTAATCATATTCACAACGGGTATAACCAATCTGGATCATATACGAATCAAACCTTTTGTACCACTGTCTAGGAGACTGCTTGAGCCCATAAAGTGACTTCTTCAATCTGCAGACAAGATTCTCTGTACCAGGTTGCTTGAACCCCTCTGGTTGTACCATGAAAATCTCTTCCTCCAAATTCCCATGAAGGAAAGCCGTCTTCACATCCAGTTGTTCTAATTCCAGATCCTAATCTGCTACCAAAGCCAATACTGCTCTACTAGATGTATGTCTGACTACAGGTGAAAATATCTCATCGTAGTCAATCCTATGTCTCTGTGAATATCCCTTTGCTACCAATCGTGCCTTGAATCTTTCCCCTTCTTTTTCTGATACTGCTTCCTTCTTCTTGAACACCCACTTGCAACCTATAGGTTTCTTTCCTTTTGGAAGTTCCGTTAACTCCCAAGTTTTGTTCTTGCTCAAAGACTCATTCTCCTCCACCATAGCTTCCATCCACTTATCCTTTTCAGAGCTTTCAATTGCTTCTTGAAATGTAGAAGGATCCTCGCTATTAGTAAGTAAAGCATAAGAGACAAGATCCTCGAAACCATACCTGACCGGTGGTCTTTTGTTGCGTTTAGGCCTATCTGATCTGGTGCTATCCTGTTCTTGATCATTACTATGAGGTTCCTCATCTGACTGAGACTCCAATTCATCAAGCTCCACCTGCACTATTGATCTACCAATGTTATTACTGCTTTCTGCTGCTTGAGACTTATCTTCCTTGAATGCTTTTGTCATTGACTTCTCATCAAATACTACATCCCTACTGATAACCACCTTCTGCACAACTAGATCCCAAAGCTTGTACCCTTTTACCCCTTTCTTAAAACTAAGAAAGATGCACTTCTTTGATTTTGGATCGAGTTTTGACCTGTCTTCACCTGAGATATGAACATATGCGGGACACCCGAATATTCTCATGAAAGAGTAATCAACTTCTTGTCCTGTCCATACTTCTTCCGCGACTTTCCCATCAAGTGCAACTCTAGGTGATCGATTGATGATATAACAAGCCATATCCACTGCTTCCGCCCAAAAAATTTTAGGAAGCTCAACATTCAACCTTAAACATCTAGCTGTTTCTGTGATGGTCCTGTTAAGTCTCTCAGCCACCCCATTTTGTTGAGAAGTTTTCCGTACTGTGAAGTCTCTTGATACCATGCTCTTCGCAGAACTTCAAGAAATCACCATCCCTGTACTCAGTGCCATTATCAGTCCTAAGGCACTTTATCTTCCTTCCAGTCTGATTTTCCACTTCTGCTTTCCAAATCTTAAATTTAGCAAAAGTCTCGGACTTATTCTTCAAGAAATAAACCCAAGCTTTTCTAGAATAATCAACAATGAAGCTCATAAAATATTGAGCTCCTCCTTTCGAAGGAGTTCTCACTGGCCCCCAAATATCTGAATGCACGTAGTCCAATATACCCTTTGTCTTGTGTGTGGCAGTTTTAAATCGCACCCTACATTGCTTTCCCATAATACAATATTTGCAGAAATCTAATTTGCATGACTTAATCCCAGTCAACAGATTTCTTTTGTGCAATTCCCTCATACCACGCTCACTTATATGCCCTAGCCGCATATGCCACAAGAGTGTATCATCATCCTCAGACTCAGCTACTGCAGCAACTCCACCTAGAATGGTATTTCCTAGCAATTTATAAACATTGCTACTTATTTTCTGACCTGTCATCACAACCATAGCACCCTTTGAAACTTTCATTATCCCATTCTCAGACTTATAGCTATAGCCTTTTGAGTCTAGGGTTCCTAATGAAATCAAATTCTTTCTCATATCTGGGATATGTCTAACCTCTTCTAATATTCTCACCACACCATCGGACATCTTAATTTTAATTGTTCCCATTCCAATAATTGTGCATGCAGCATCATTACTCATTCAAACAGAACCACAATTAATTGACCTATAAGTGTCGAACCAGTTCCTGTGGGGAATCACGTGAAAAGAACATGCGGAATCCAGAAGCCAAGAATTGTTCAAATCGTCAGTGCTTGATGAAACAGAAAACATGTCGCCATCAGATTCCGAGTCTGCTACTACGTTGACAGATGTAGAGGACTCTTCCTTCCCCTTATTCCATTCTGGACATTCTCGCTTCATATGCCCCTTCTTTTGGCATTTGAAGGACTTTACTGTCTTGCTCTTGGATTTAGATCTTCCCCTAGCAGATTTGTCATCTTTGTCTTTCTTCCTTCCACGATCTTGATAACCCTTTACTACTAACCCTTCACCAGAACTCTCAGCTGAATCCTTATGTTTCCGTTGGTAGTGATCCAACAGGGCTCCTGAAACTTCTTCTAATTCCAGAGTTTCTTTTCCATAAAGTAGGGTCGTCACCAGGTGTTCGTAGGAAGCCGGGAGGGAGGTTAGGAGCATCATCGCCTTATCTTCATCCTCGAATTTTATATCAATTCGCAACATATCACTAATGATTTGTTTGAAGGTATAAATGTGCTGTCTCAGGTCCGCACCCTCTGTCATCTTAAGCCCATACAACTTTTGTTTTAGATGCAGTTTGTTCGTGAGGGATTTGGACATATATCTTTTCTCTAGATTCAACCAAATCCCTGCAGTTGAGTTCTCCTCCATGACTTCGTTTGCTAGTAATAACCGAATTGTACTCACCGCCTTCATATCTAGTTCTTCCCATTCATCGTCTGTCATCTTCTCTGGTTTCTTTGTTTTCCCGTACAAAGCCTTCACCAAACCTTGCTGCACTAACAGATCCTTCACCCTTCTTTGCCATAGCCCAAAGTTACCAGTCCCGTCGAATTTAACTAGGCCTACCGTCGCAATAGAAGCATTAATTGTCATTGTTTCAACCAACAGCTCTGATACCAATTGTTGTGAAAATTAACTGTTTGAGCAAGATTAAAGAAAAGAGAAAGAGATCAAACACACAAATAAAGAACACAAGAATTTACGTGGTTCGGCAATATGCCGACATCCACCGGCGGCGACAGGGAGAAATCTTCACTAAGAAAATAAGGAGATTACAATAGTGGCACTATGACTCTCTCAAAGAACCCAAACCCTAATTACACCCTAACCTCTCTCTCACCAAGAATAAACCTAGAGAAACCCTTTCTCTAATTATTCTATATTGTGGCTGCCTCTGACTATATGATTTGCCGCAATACATAACATATATATATTAACTTAAGTCGGCTAATATACTTGAAGTATAAGTTGCCGTGAGTCATAGTCATTGAGTAATTCTAATACCATTAGAATAACATAAGGGCGGTGGACTATAGAGTTCTAATTCAAGCCAACTTCAACAGAAATTAAATTAGAAAATACAGAAAACGGTTAAAGAAGAAAACAGATTTCACCAGTTACCATTTT
>BKZX01026728.1:2927-21379 GCA_014362285.1 Fagus crenata
GACAAACAAATTTTTGAAGAGAATATCTTAATCTAGACTCTTAATTAGAGTAGAAGTCTTTTCCGAGATTGCATGGATTCCTACCTTCTTCTTTGTGTTTCTTCACTTCAGATTTTGTGATAAGATTACCATGAAAATAATAATAATAATAATAATAATAAAAAATCATTGTAATTCAAATAGAAAGCGACAATTGAAGCTATGTTAGTAAGTTCGGAACCAACCTTTCATATTTTGCCTTTGCTAACATGATAGATTTTGGACATGCTGCGTATAATGTGTAGACTATCAAAAATTAGTAAAAAAAAAAAAAAAACATGTTAATGATGTGTAAAATACAAAATGGATTAAGTAAATAATTTATACAATTTTACTAAGTAATCATGATCTAAAATTTAAATGATAAAATTCATATTTTGTAGTAAGATTACCATGAAAAAAAAAAAGATTTAATTAAATAATTATGGTTAACAATGTAGACTCCTAATTTCAAATTGAATTAGTTAATTATTGTATAAATTAGGTAGGTTTAAAATAAATGGAAGAAAAAAAAACATATGCTGTGGGAATTAATCATGATTTCTTATTACAATTTATTCGTGTTCAGAGTCTCTTCCCTATTTTTAATAATAATAAAAAAAAAATACACAATTGTATTTTGCTTTAAACTTTTTACTACAAAACTTTTATTTAGAGTATTTGATTGGAATTTGTGTTTCTTAATGAAAGTTTTAAAATGGATAATTTTTTTTTGGAACCTATTCACAAATGAAAAAGACAATTGTATTCTTCAATATTAAATTAATATTAATTTTTTCTCTTCATTTGAAAGTTCAAATGTGCATGACCATAAAGACAGAGGGAAAACAAAAGGATTAGATGATATGGTGATAATGCAGGTACCAAATCATTACTATTTTGTTTCTACATATACATTCATGAGACATATATTATATTCAAATTTTAATGCTAAATGACAGTTCATCAAGACACAAGCTGACTTAGACCATTTAATGTACAAAGAGTTATGCAAAATTGTCACAAGGTACGTACCTATACAATTTATCGATAACATATTATTCATCTGTATGTTATCAATACAAAAATATATGTTTTTGAAGTAACAATTAATAATATAAAATTAATAAATTTATAATTTTGAATACAGGTTAATAGCAAATGCAGCTAGAAAACAATTAGAATCACCAACTAAAGACATCGATCCTTCATCTTCTTCCCACTAACAGCTATTTGTATTACCATATAAACTTTTAATATCTTTAAAGTAGACGTAGATAATACGATTTTACTTGATGTATTTTTGTTAGATATATTTCAATGGTTTAAAATTTTTAATTTATATACACGTGGTAGTACTTATTTGCTATTAGACAAAGTAAATTAACCTTAAAAGAGAGGACTGTACAACTTACCCAATTGTACAGTCCTTTGAACAATTTTCATATTGGACAAATTAAATTAACCTAAAATAAAAACGGTTGAAAATATGAAAATTGTACAGTCCTTTGAATAAAAAAATTAAAAAATTAAAAGTGATAAATAGAAAAAGCCTCTGAACACGCGCATAGCGTGTGTGAAGAGCCTAGTATTTCATTAAGAGGATATAAAAGTAATTTTATAGACAAATCAAAACTTTCTTACACTTTTACAAGGGTATAAGAGTAAAGTGGAAATTGGAAAATTTAGTAGAACTCATGGAAAGCTTTTCCATCCTCTTTTCCTTTTTTAGTTTCCTTTCTTTTTTTTCTTTTTTTTTCTTTTTTTTTTTTTTTTTTTATGGAAAAAAAAGAGACTCACAAGTGCGTTCATTATCCCGACTCAGTTAAACCCGAATTTGACATGGCGTGGGGCATATCTAGGCAATAATGGAACATACCACTACCCGAACCCACAACTCCCGGACTCGCAGGTGTGATGGGTCATGAGGGTTTCTTTCCATTAAGTCACCTCCCTAAACGGCGCTTGGTAGGATTTGAACCTCTGCCCACGTAATAAGCACCATAAGTGTTAACCATTAAGCCAAAGGTTGATTCCCTTTTTCAATTTCCTTTCATTCCAACCAAATAAACGAAAATGCATTATTACTTTTCCCTTCCCTGCAACCAAAATATCGATTTTTTACCTTAAAAAAATGACCCAATATTAATTAGATGTCACTCTCACTTTAACCCCCTTTGTTTGGTTGTAGTTGGGGAGGAAAGAAAAAGGAAAAGACAGAGGCAAAGGGAATGAAAAAAAAAAAAAAAAAATACCAGAGTTATCCCTCCCCCTTTGCTCCCAATTTGAGGACAAGGATCCTTTACATTTGAAATGAAATGAAGAGTGTCTATTTCATGGTCTAAATTAAATATCTCAAATCTAACAATATACAGACTGCCACGTCATTTAAAATTTTAAATGACGAGATAGTCTGTACATTATTAGATTTGTGAAATAAAATCTCAACCATGAAATGGACAAATGCAGAGGATCCTATTGAGTCTGAGTAGAAAAACCTAGGTACACCAATTTCTTTTTCCCCTATACCCCAACTAAAACATGAAGGAGGTATCTTTTTCCCTCCCACCCTATTTTCCACCTAAACAAACATAGTTTAAGTATTTCCCATGAATCTTCAACAATATCTATATTTTCTCACCTAAATGTGGAGAAAAACCCACTTTTTATTTTTCTATTTTATCTATCTATTTTCTCAAATACATCTTCCGACAGAATCTCTATTTTTCTCTATCCTATTTAAATATCTTTCTTTTTTTTCCTTTATTATTTCCTAAACAGACACAAACACACAAATTTGAAGAAATACTCTCACAAACACACATCTAAAATCTCACCACCACCAAAAGAATAAAATCAAAGATAATCTAAAGCATAGCTCATGAACAACATACCAGTACAACTCTACTTAAAAATTTGTTTCTCTTTCATTAGTCCAAGAAACAAAATTGTTTTTGTAAAACCAGGCTCCCAATCTACAGCACAAGAAACCTCCTTCATCCAATCCCATTCACATTATAAGTCCTCCCTTCCTTATCCTTCATCACTTGCCAAAATATACCCACCTACCCCACCACTCCCTTACAACCCTTTTACACAAATCCCCTATCTATGTTGATGTTGTTGGGTCTTTCCCAACAAGGCCGGCTTAAGGTCTAGGCCTAAGGCTTCCACCTACTCCAAAAATTTTAAAATGTCATAAGGTCCTCCATTACATAAACAAAAGGCGCCCAAAATTAAACAAAAGTGTCTCCCAAATTGTAGGATGATAATTGATTTAAAAAAAAAAAATAGATGAGTTTTGTATTTTGTATTTTTTTGCCTACTCAAAGAGGATTCTCAAAATATTTAGCTTATAAAAATTCAACTCAATTGAAACCCAAAGGCATATTTGGTACACTGTAATGATAATTACATGTTGATAGGAATCAATATTACATGGAATAGAAGAAGTTATAATAGAATATCTATTATCATTCATCTATTCGGTGACACATGGAAAATATGATAGAATGAAATGATATTTTAAGTTAAATTTCCTAAAATACCCTTATTTATAAAATTATATTTTCACTTTAACAAATTTATAATTAATATTAATGCCTTTATTCTTTTCTTTTTTTAATTGACCATTATATTCAAAATTAATTACTCCCCATTGAATTTTTTCATAAAATGTAAAAATAGAAACCTCCTAATTGAAGTTAGATAAAAATCAGAATGAATTTCATCTATGTTTTGCTAACTTGGTGTCAATAAGGTTCCATTTCTTTCTTAAACATAAGGTTTAGTCAGTTCTAGATAACTGGAAAAAGGTGTAAAATAATGAAATCACCCTTGCATTTCTTTTTTAAACATAAGGTTCAGTCAGTTCTGGATAATTGGAAAAATGTGTGTGTGTGTGTGAGAGAGAGAGAGAGAGAGAGAGAGAGAGAGAGAACCAATAGATCCGAACGAAACTCATCTATGTTTTGCTAAAAAAAAAAAAAAAAAACAACAACAACAACAACAACAACTTTGTGAGGAAGGGGGTTGAGCGGCGACTTGGTCTTCAAGCACATATGATACTTGGGAAAAACATTCTTCCAAAGAGGCCAAACTCGCTATACCTTATTTTGGGCAAATGACACTCTGCTCCCAAATTTGCAAAATAATTAATACTCAGTCCCTTTTTCCCATTTTTTAAAAGAAATATTCCTCACTTAAACTTAAAATAATTTGAATATAATTTTTCTTTTTAACTTTGGTTAATTAGGTATTGGTTAAAAAAATTAATAAAAAATAAACAAAAAAAGGGGCGAAGTGTTAATTATTTTGCAAATTTAGGAGAGAAGTGTCATTCCCCAAAAGAGTGTGTAACAAGTCTAGTTTCCCCAAAAGAATGAGATGTTAGTGTAATTTACCCTAAGCTTGGGAAAAGCGTACGCATCAAAGGGAGAAGCATATGCGAGGGCGCGGTTAAGAGTGACATACGCCGCTCAGAAACGGCGTACGCTTCTAGGGTAGTTGCGTATGCCGTTTAGGTCAGGGAGTTGCGAGAAGACTTGCAATGTAGCCTATAAAAATCCTATAGCCTCCGGGATAAACCTAAATTCATTACCAGCAACCAGTGTTTGTCCCCTAGGTCTCTTGTCTTTTAGGAGTTCTCAAATCACCAAAATATTAGCTTCCTGCCCTAAGATTACAAAACTGATGGAGCTCTCTTTGGTCAAGGAGATTGGATGATGGGTAGGGAGTGTGGATAGCTTTTTTGTGGGCAAGTTGATGGGTGTAGGGCTACACAGTGCGCGCCACTATCATAATGTGCGCCTCGATCTTTCCATGCTAAGGGCTATTGCGAAGTTCTAAGACCCCACTCACCACGACTTTTGTTTCAACCAATGTGAACTCTGCCCCATGATTGAGGAATTTGCGACTCTCATGAACCATACTAACCTTAGGTATGTTCTCCTTCCCCCAAAGCATAAGAGAGCACTTGATATCCTTGATGAACGCTTAGGTGTCCCCTATAGCTTATGGAGGACTTGACTCAAGGATGGGGTCAACTTGAGGGCTTTAGTGGAGTATTTCAAGGACAAGTGGGATAATGAGCATTACCTCTATGCTCTCATGGTAGCTGTGCTAGCGAGTTTCTTCCTGGTATGAGTTTTCAAAGCCATGGACCCAAAATCATTGACATTATTGACATGTTGGGCACAGACAACCCAACCCCTATGATCCTTGCCGAAACTTTGAATGGCTTGGACGACCTCAAGGACAACATCTACCATCACTTCAAGGGGAGCCCTCTGCTGCTTCAAGTAATTGTTCTTACTTTCTCTTTCTGTACATTTTTGGAATTTACCTTTGCCGTCACTGCAAAATATTCTTTTTTTTTTTTTGCAGATGTGGTTGTATGACCATTTGAGCATGCTCAACCTTCCCGTGCCGAAGGATTCTATTTATGGGCCACAGAATTATCGTCATAGGAGGCTTGCCGTGAAAGCTCCAAAAGAGTTCGTCTTGTTTTTGCAAAAGCTAACCCACAAGGATGTCAACTGGATTCTTCCTTGGTGGTCTATTGATACCTTTATCATGAGGACTTATCTCCCTGGGTGTGTGGTGATAGCTGGCTTGAGCAGAGCTTCCTATTATTGTCTTGGACGTCTCAAGAGGTCGTGGGGAAAGTTCTAGACCATCCCTGGGGAGTTCTCCCCTAATTTTCCTGGGGATATCTCACAGAAGATCGTGTACAGGATTGCAAGTACTTGGAAGGAGCGTGTCATACACACGAGATAGGAGGGGACCAAGAGGACCGATCCTGACAGCTTATATGAATCTTGGCTCATATATGACATGGAGCAGTCCGAGAGGGACAACAAAATGAGAGCATCACGCATGGATACCAAGTTGGAGAAATCGGAGGAAGATGGAATTGAAACTCAAAGGAATGAAGAGAAAGATAATTTGAGATACTCTAATGTAACCCTGACATTTTCATTTTTCTTTCTACATTTGCTTTTCTAGCTTTTGAAACAATTATTTAATAAGGGAGATGTAGTTTAAATCTCTCCATGTTTAAGAACTTAAATATTTTTCATTCCCTTTAAATATATCTGAGAACCTTTATTTCATGTTTGTCATGTTACTTTTGTCTATGACGCCTTTGACAGGTTTTCATCATACCCATGATCTTCTTCTTTTTTTTGTTTTTTTTTTAATACCCTAACTTTTGCCTAGGCCGTCCTTGCGGGTTTTCAACCTAGCAAGCTCACTGACTACTTCCCCTCAAGTGTAGTACTTATGTAGCCTATCCAAATTAACTAGATGGACTAGCTCTTCTCCATCTAGGTCTATTAACTTTACAGCTCCTCCTATCATGATTGTCTTGATGTCGTATGACCCAACCCAATTTGGCTTAAACTTACCTCTAGGATCGAACACAGGTGCTCAGAGTTCTTCTAGTACCACATCCCCCTCCTTGAGGTTCTGGGGTTTCACCCACTTGTTAAAGGCTCAAGCCATTCTCCTTTGATAACCTTGCACGTGGTACAGTGCCTTAAGTCTCTTCTCATCCAATAGTAACAACTGTTCATATCTTCCTTTTACCCACTCCGCTTCTGGGAGTTAAGCTTCCATTACTACCCTCAAGGACTCGACCTTTAGCTCAGAGGGTAAAACAGCTTCCATACCGTACACTAAGGAATAGAGACTTACCCCTGTAGAGGTACAAATTGATGAACGGTAACCCCACAATGTAAAGGGTAATTTCTCAGCCCAGTTCCTATGTCCTTCGATGGTTTTCACTAGGATGACCTTGACATTCTTATTGGCTACCTCGACTGCACCGTTTGTTTGAGGCCTATAAGGGGATGACCTGTGGTGTTGGATCTCATATTTCTGGAAAATATCTTGAACTTGGTTCTTGAAATGTATGTCATTGTCAGATATCATCACGTAAGGGACCCCATAATGACATACTATGTTCTTCTCGATAAACCTAACGACGAGTTTGGCCTTTAGAGTTGAGTAAGAGGCTCCTTTTACCCACTTAGTGAAGTAATCGATAGCTACCAAAATATACTCATGAACATTCGATGCCTTAGGCGTTATCTTCCCGATTATGTCAATTCCCCAAACTGAGAAAGGTCAAGGGGACGACATAGTAGTGGGTCCCACTATTTAAATTTTTTGTAAGATTCGTCATTCATGTGAAAAGAGAAAATATAATATCATTATACTCCTTGAGTACCTAATAATTTTCTCACCCATTGTAGTGGGTCCTTTTTATACTACAATTAATTTCTTAAAGTAGGAAAAAATACTTTTATCAGAGTTTCCAGAAAAAGAAAATCCTCTTTATTAATGTTTATGTTTGACTTATATTACATCACGTCTCGTACACTGTGCCCAGCTTTCCGGTGTGGTACAGATATTTACATTTTTGTCTTATTCTAATTTACATTTATTTCTTTTTCATAAATTGGGCCCATGCTACTTTCTGCTTCTCCAAGCCTTTTCTTAGGCCCATTATTCTTCATAAGCTAGTCCGGGCCCTGCATGTTTCTTTCTGTGCTTCTTTATGGAATGGACCGAGCTCATCTTAGGCCGAAGTTTACTCTTTTTTTTTTATTTCTTCACTTTATCCCCTTCAATTGCCCCTCAAATCTTTACTCTTGGAGAAGAGAAAGATTTGACAGAAACAACTAAAAGGGGGACTTATCGTTTGGTACAAAAATACTTCGGTCATCTTCATGGGTTGAGCTACCTTTATGAGAACGGTCTGTGATCTCTACTTGTTCGATCATCAATATGGTCCAAACTATGTTTAGTGGCCGAGGAAGAGATTGAAAATCTTACCCTTCTTGGTTTGTAAAAACATCTTGTCAAGGAAGGTGAACTATTTGTAGCATCTTCCCAATATGTTGACGTTTTAAAACCCCCAGTTTGCCTCATTTAGTGCGTCACTTCATATTCCTATGGCTATCAAATCATTAAAACGTATTGGGAACCGAAATAGTATAACCTCTTGCTTCTAGGGTTTTCACCGGTTCACAACTGGTAGGAGCCCGGTTGCCCATGGTCCCCACAAATCCTATAAAAGGAGAAGAGACCCCATTTCATTTTTTACTTTTCACCAAAACTGAGAAGAGAGAGATAAAAGCACTCATTTTGTTCTCCGAGTCAGTATTCTTCAAATCTCCTATCTTCGTGCACGGGTAAAAAATCTTCTTTGCTTGTAAGTTCCTTGTTCTCTTCTTTGTCTTTCTTTTCTCTTGTTTTCCTTTCAGTCTTTTAGGCTTTTAGATATTGGACATATTGCAAAACTCGTAAATACCGAAGAGAAAATAGAAGTATTTAAAAAACAATATAACTTCCTTGAATATGTACAAATTCGATACGCTTCTCAAGATGATCTTGCTTTACTTTAGTATCAAGATCTAATCTTACCAATTATCGTCATAGTTGAGGGTGGAGTTAGGATACCCATGCACCCTTTCCTAAGATAATTTCTGACCCATTTTAGATTAAGTCCTCTTCAATGCGTCCCCAACGTTTTTAGAATAATAATGGGTACGACCATTTTAAATGATAAACTCGGTCTGAACTTGACCGTCCATGATATTTCTTACGTATATAGATTACAAGAAACGAGTAAGAAACAATATACTTTAGTTGCCTGAAATTCACAAAGAAAACTGGTGACCGGACTGCCAAATTCTAGTAAGGGTTGAGATGTAGATTTCTTGATCACGGGAAACTGGCATAACCCTCTCCTCGGTTGCCCCCTAATTCCCGAGAAACCAAGTTTTCATCATTTATACTTTTAAAAATTTCCCTTCGTTTCATGATTCATGGTTCTAATTGTCATTTTGCTTCTTTCTTTTAGATAAGAAATTTACTGAAAAGAACATCTAGTTCATAGAACGGAAGGCGGTGGAACACTTATTGCAGAGGGTTTCCTCATTCGACGCCGATTTTATTGGAGTATGTACCCTCATATAACTCATTTCAAGACGATCTGAGAGTGAAGGATCTTCGTCAAACCAAAGTAACTATTTCATGGCCCAGTAAGAGTACTGAAGCCATTATAGAAGTAGTCCTCGTATCTAGAAAGAACATCCCGATCCCTTCTCTTGTCACCTCTTTAATTAATCCCCATTTTGTTCCTGCCATCCTAACCTCAGAGGTCGGTCTTCCTATAATCAAATTCCCCTCCTTATTTGACCTCACATCTAAAACATCAAAGGAAATGCCGATCCAGAAAAGATCAATAAGTTTGGGTTCGGTATTAGAAAGGTCTAACCCCCCTTCAACAAATGATTCCCTTCCAACCTCCACTCCACCTCCCAGCTTTTCACTAGGTGAGATGGTGATTAAGAAGGTATTTAAAAGAAAAAGGGTAAAAGAAGACGGTGGTGAAGAAGTTGGAGAGAAATTGTTGGAGGCTCCAACCGAACCTTTGAAAACTCAAACCCTGACAACCAAAAGGAAGGCCAAAGATGACCGAGTCATCAACAAAGTGGAGGGTCATGTCTCTCACAAGTGTAAAGACCGAAGTAGCTTGAAGGATCTGTGGGGTTGCGACTTTGTGGTGGATGGTCGGTATGTTGATGAAGAGGACTCGGTCATGAAGAACAAAAATGGCCATGGAGGTCTCGTGGCCGACGTTGTTAAGAAGGCCTTTCTTCTACCAAAAGATATGAAGTCCTAGCAGGGGGGAGTTCTGAACATGTCACAGAGAACCTTAAGAGTCACTTGGTCCTGGTGAGTCCCAAATGGCAAAAATCTTCCAACTTTTTATCATTGTTCTTCCATTCTATATTGTAATAGCTTTATATTCGATTTCAGTCTATTCTGGGTATCTTTGAAGTCAGTTCTAGGCTACTAGAAACAAAGTGTCTTCTGAGGAAGCTCGAGGTGAGAACAACTTACTCAAAGAACTTGAGAAGACAGCTTACATCAGAATCCAGGCTGCTGAGAGTCTGCATAAGAGTGCCAAAGCTGGTTTGATGATAGCTGAGTATCAAGTTAGGGAGCTTAAGGCAAAATATGACGAAGAGTTTAACAGAGTCTACGAGCTTCATGTCGAAAACCAGAAAATCTTGGCTGATCTATAAACTATTCAGGCTGAAGTCAAGAAGGCTAAGGACGCTGGTCAAGTTTATTATGACCAAGGCTTTCAGGAAGCAATCGAGTCTTTGAAGTCTCAGCTTGCGGAAAAGTGCAATTCGTGTTTTCTCCAAGGTTGGGATTTGGCTGTTGACCAAGTCGGAGTTGATGATGCTTCGGATTTGTATAACAAGGGTCGAAAGTTTCAACCTTATAAGGTGGCACCGACCAAGGAGAGTGATGAGATGGTTATTGAAGACCTCCAAGACCTTGAGCATGTTCAAGTGGAAGGCGTCCATGAAGGGGTAGATGGAACTAATAAAGATGATAATGTAGAAGTTATTACTTAATTATTATGCTTGTATAAATAACAATTTTTGGCTGTTCCCTGTTTCCTTCATAAGAAGGGGGGAAAGAGAACAATTTTTTTCTTTGATATTTTTTGAATTTTATGTGATTAAAATTTTCGTTTTATCCTTACAATTTTCCCATCGTCGTCTTGTTATCAAACCGAATTTCAATTTGATATATTTTCTCTGATATTACATGTGATGCACGTCTTTATGTTTGTAATGTCTTGAACCAATCTACGTATATTAGGAATTCTTTATCTCGTCTTATTTGTATGTATATATATTGTTTAGCCAAAATCTGACTATGACTTTGCTCTTTTTCCTCAAGTTTTAAAAGAAATTTTGCTAGTTATTTTGATTTTTAGCCGAAATCTGAGTCAGGTCCGAGTTTTTAACTTGCCAGTCATCTTGGACCTTAGCGCTCAAGAACTTTAGAGATTGACCGAAACTTAAGTCAAGTTGGATTTTTTAACTTGCCAGTCATCCTAGACCTTAGTACTTAGAAACCTTAAAAGTTGACTAAAACCTAAGTCAAGTTGGATTTTTTAACTTGCCAATCATTCTGGAACTTAGCACTTAAAAACCTTAGAGGTTCGAAGCCTAAGTCTAGTTGGATTTTTTAACTTGTCGGGTGCAGTATGAAAGAAGAGCAGAGAAAATTCACTCTTAAAAAATTAACTTCATTCATTGATACTTTTTGGGTTACAAATAAAGATTTTTGCGTTTCCTCTTTCCAACCTCCCCCTTCCTTTTTTTTCTTTTTTGGGTTAAAAAAGATGAGCTAGTGGAAATATTTCCGAAGGTTATTGATATTCCATGGTCTAGGTAAGGGTATGGAGTTCGGGTCTTCTAAATGATAGGCACCCGTGCCTGTGACCGATCGAACCCGATACGGACCCTCTTAATTAGGGCCGACCTTTCTGTCAGTTGGATTTTTTGTACTCCCCAAAACCTTTCTCAGAACTAAATCCCCATGTTGAAAAGATCTCGGCCTTATGTTTTTGTTGTAGCCTTTCCTTAATTGCTGTTGATAGGAAGCGAGTCTGATCGTGGCTTGTTCCCTTCTCTTATCAAGTAAATCAAGAGCTTGAGATTGTGCTAAGTCATTTTGCACATGGTCCCATTCGAATGTCCTCAGGGTGGGCAGATTGATCTCTAGTGGGATGACCGCCTCTGAACCGTAAGCCAGGGAGAAAAGGGTCTCTCCCGTTGATCGTCGAGGCGTCGTTCTGAAAGTCCGAGGACGTTAGGTAGCTCTTCCACCCACTTTCCTTTGGCGTCCTCGAGTCTCTTTTTTATCCCATCAAGGATAGTATTGTTGGAAACTTCTGCCTATCCATTACTTTGTGAGTATGCCGGTGAACTGTAAAAATTCTTTTCCCAAGCTCCGAACAATATCTCATAAATAGCTTTCTATTGAATTGTATTCCGTTGTCTGAAATTATGGCTTTTGGGATTCCAAACATAGTCACAATATTTTTCCAAACGAATTTCATTGAGTCTTTATCTCTGATGTTGGCCAAGGGTTTGACTTCAACCCATTTTGTAAAATAATTTGTTACTACAATCAACCAACGTCGATTTCCTGTTGCTCTCGGAAATGGACCGACCAGGTCCATCCCCCATTATGCAAAAGGCCAAGGACTTACAAGAGGATTAAGTTCTCCTTCAGTCCATCAACCAACCGGTTGATGGATCTAAGGAGAGAACCTCTGGCATTTATCACAATTTTTTACGTACATCACTGCGTCTTCCTGCATGTAAGGCCACCAATATCCCTGAGTCAGTGCTCGGTGGTCCAACGACCTTCCTCCCATGTGGCTGCCTCATATGCATTCATGAATCTCACACAATAAGTCTTGCACAATGTCCGGATGTACACATAAAAGGTACAGTCCTGAGAATGACTGTTTGTAGAGCTTTAAGTCTCTTGACAACCAAAACCTTGAGGCATTCCTCTTGATACCTTCAGCTTCTTTTCTTTGCTTGGGGAGAATGTCATCCTTAAGGAAAAGAATGAAAGGGTCCATCCAGCAGGGGCCGACTGTGATGGAATGAACATAGCTAACTTGTAAGGTAATACTTAGACTTGTGAGGGCATCAACCAAGATATGTCGCTTTAAATCGGCATTCAGAGCTGATGCGAGGGTGGCCAAAGTATCAGCATGACTGTTTAAATTCCACCTGATCTGTTCAACAATCACCTTATCGAAATGAGCAATCACCTCCTGAGTTTTAGATAGATATACAGCCATGCACTCATCTCGAGCCATATATTCTCCGTTGATTTGACTGGTCACCAACAAAGAATCACAATGCAAAAGTAAGTTCCGTGCCCCTAGAACTTTGGCCGAATTCAGACCAGCTAAGACTACCTCGTATTCGACTTCGTTATTAAAGGCTTTAAAATCAAGTTGTATTGATTGTTCAATAACCGAACCATCCAGTGTTATTATGACTATTCCGATCCCTGCCCCTTTTGCGTTGGAAGCTCCGTCTAGATACAATTTCCACCAATTTGTATCTTCAATCAATTCTTGGTCGCACGTTGGTACGTTCGGTATTTCTTGACCTGGCACGGGAGTAAATTCAGTAACAAAGTCAGCTAACATTTGCCCCTTGATAGCCGTTCTAGGGAGATACTTCACATTTAAAGCGCCTATTTTTGCTCCCTATTTTGAAATTCGGCTAGTGAAGTCCACCTTTTTGAACATGGGTTAAATGGGGTACTGTGTTACAGCGTAGATGGTATGAGCCTAGAAGTACTGGGGAAATTTTTTAGCTGCGGTGATTAATGCTAGGTCGATCTTTTCAAGTGGAAGATAACGAGTTTTTGCATTTGTCATGGTCTTGCTTGTATAGTAAACTGGACACTGAATGGCATTCTTGATTCGAATTACCACGGCACTAACGGCTCGTTTGGACACAGCCAAATAAAGGAAGAGTGGTTCGTTCGACTCAGAACTTGACAAGAGCAACAAAGAGGAGAGATACTTCTTTAAATCTTCGCAAGACGATATGCAATCAGCGTTCAAATCAAAGGTTGCATCATTTTTTAAGAATTGGAAGAAAGGTTGACAACGATCGATCGATCTAGAAATAATCGGTTCAAAGCTGTTCATCCCCGTCAATTGCTGAATCTCTTTGTGTGTTTGTGGTGCCTTCAAATCTTGAATAGCTTTGATCTGATCTGGATTTACCTCTATACCCCTCTGAGACACCATAAAGCCTAAGAATTTACCCAAACCAACTCCAAAGGCGCACTTTGAGGCATTTAGCCAAAGTTTATGTAGCCAAAATATTCGAAATGCTTCTTGCAAATCTTCTAGGTGAGTTTGTGACAACTTGCTTTTTACGACCATGTCGTCGATATAAATCTCCATCATTTTTCCTATTAGGTCTTTGAACATCTTTGTCACCATTCGTTGATAAGTTTCCCCGGCGTTTTTTAAACAGAACAGCATAACCTTATAGCAGTAGATCCCAAAAGGGTTTATGAAAGCAGTCTTCTCACGATCTTCAGATGATAATGCGACCTGATGGTAACCCTAAAAAGCATCAAGGAAACTTATAAGATTATGTCCAGCAGTTGCATCTACTAAAAGGTCAATTTTTGGTAAAGGAAATGGGTCATTTGGACAAGTTTGGTTTAAATTGGTGAAGCCTACGCAAACCCTCCATTTTCCATTCTTTTTCTTTACCATCATCGTATTTGACAACCATGTTGGGTAATGAAGTTCCCTTATGGCTCCCACTTGTAACAACTTTTCCACCTCTTATTGAACAGCCTTGGCATGTATCGGAGCTACTCGTCTTACTTTTTGTTGTACGAGCTTGGATTGGGGGTCCACATTGAACTGATGTTGAATAAAATTTGGGTCTACTCTTGGAACTTCATACGGATCCCAAGCAAAAATGTCTAAATTGCTCACCAGGAAACTAATGACTTCAGCTCATTCAGTCGCATCCAAACCATGCCCAACTTGGAAATACTTCTCTAGGTCCGAGGAAAAAGGACCCACTCCAGCTTCTCACAAGGCTTAGATGGTTCATGGGTGCTTTTCGGGTAGGAGTTCTCTCTTCTAATTGCTATAAACCTTTGGAGCATTCTGTCACAAATTTCCCTTTATGCTTTGCCCCTAGAGGGTGTTATTTGATGGCGGCCATGATGCATTGCTTAGAGGCGACCTGATCACCTTTAATTTCCATAACTCCAAAGTCTGTCTTGAAACGGAGCTTTTGGTGAAGAGAAGAAAGCAAGGCCTTTAGTTTATGCAACCAATGTCGTCCCATGATTGCCGTATATGGTGAAGGTACATCTACTACCAAAAACACTGTTTCCAAACTGATTGGGCCTGTATGTACAATTAAGATGATCTTCCCCCTTGGTCGGATGCTCTCTCTCGAAAATCCCACTAATAGGGTGTCATACGGCTGTAGGTCAGACTGCTTAAGACCGAGACCATGGAATAGATCGAGATACATAATCTCTGAACAGCTTCCCTGGTCCACTAGTACTCTCTTCATGTCTGAGACTCCAATTCTCAACTTGATGACCAAGGGATCGTTGTGTGGGGTCTGTACGTCCCTCAGATCTTCCTCAGAAAATGATATACGTTGCTCGCTGGTCATGAGGTTTTTCTTGTCTTTTTGGAGATAATCGAGCCCTCAGTCACATGGAAAACCTCTCATATGTGTTGCACTTTTCTTAAATCGGATCTAAGCCGATCATGAGATGGACCGCTCGGTCGCGAAGTGTGAATCATCTCTATTACCCTAGCTGGGGGTTTAGTATTATGGGCAGTACTCAGCTCACCCGAGAGATGTTTCTTTTGACCGTCACTTAGATAGTGACGTAGGTGTTTGTCCTTTACCAGTTGGTCTAAATGTTGCTTTAATGAAAAACACTTTTCGGTCATGTGTCCCTTCTCCTTATGATAAGTACAGTATTTGTTCTGGTCTCTTCGCGATGGATCCCCACCAAGGGGAGCTAGCCAAGAGAAAAATGGCTCGTTCTTAATTTTCCGCCATGATCTGATAGATCAGATCATTGAATATCGTGTGTATTCAGCCCAAGTTTCGGGTTTGTGGAAAATGTCTCTGATTTTTAACGGGGTTCGAGCTTCCTTGGCTCCACATGTGAGGGCCTTTTCAGAGGATGATTTTGAATTGACACCACTCCTGTTCGTATTCGGTCATCTTCCACCCGCACAAATTGCTCAATTTAGGACATGAGATCCTTCATACTTTTGGCCGATTTCCTGTTGAGATTTTTGTCTTAATTCAGAGTCCGAGTCTGAACCTAACTTGAAGGTTTTGACAGCTATCTCCTCAGTGTATCCGTCTACCTCGTTATATACCTCCCAATATCTGGAGGAGTAACTTTTCAAAGATTCCGAGTCCTTCATGCTCATTGATAGAAGGGAATCGAACACCTTTGGTTTCTGGCTGTTGGTGATAAACCGAGAAATGAATACCTCAGCCATTTTCATCCCATGAATGAATTGATGAGTGCTCAAGGCGGTTGAACCACCTGAGTGAAATTGGACCTAAACTCGATGGGAACATGCGGCACATTAGAGCGTCATCACCGAGGTGGAGTGTCATGGTCTGCTTGAAATGGCTAATGTGTCCGACAGGGTCGACCCGACCATCATACATTACATAATTCGAAAGGGAGGGGGGGGGGGGGGAGAATTTACCTGGCAGCCAAGCTCTCTCAATCTCTTTAGAAAAAGGTGAGTGAGAGATCTAATGAAAAGCTTTCTAGACTATCTTGCCCTCTCCTAGCTCGATATAGTTGCCTAGTTGATACAGGAGCTTCAAACCAATTGCCCCTAGATCCTCTGCTTGAACTCCTTCCCGACCGTTTCCTCCCATCCGAGCTTTCTTCTTCCTCAAATTCGGAGGCGAATGAATCCGAACTTTGTGTTGACATAGATCGGTTGGGTTTACTTATAGTCTTCGGCCTGCTGGAGCGTTCAGACTTACGTGAACCCTGAGTATTTTTCTTCAATTTCCTTTTCAAGTCCAGGACTTGTTGCTTCAAAGCTTCAACCATATCTGGGTTCCTCTCGTCAGTAGTCGAGTCAGTTGAAGACATGCTGTTATTTGCCTCAATTCTTTTAGGTTCTCGAATTTTTTTTGACCTCTTGTGGTGTTGGGATGATGGCTCTGGCTCTCTACGCTCGATTTGGATCTCCGATCTTACTACCACTCTTCTGAGAGATTTTTCAAAAGGTGACCCCTCGGGCCATCGGTTGTCATTGTTAGAAGAGACTTCGGCCCCGGGATTCTACATTGGCTTCTTTCCATTTCCTGAATACATAGTAATTTTTTCTATTTGATTATTCATTCTTTCTGGAAGTTTTTATCTTTGAAAAGTATTTCTCACAAACGGCACCAATTGTAGTGGGTCCTTTTTATACTACAATTAATTTCTTAAAGTAAGAAAAAATACTTTTGTCAGAGTTTCCAGAAAAAGAAATATCCTTTTTATTAATGTTTATGTTTGATTTTATATTACATCACGTCTCGTACACTGTGCCAACCTTTCCGGTATAGTACGGATATTTACATTTTTGTCTTATTCTAATTTACATTTATCTTTTTATCATAAATTGGGATGACGCTACTTTTTGCTTCTCCAAGCCTTTTCTTAAGTCCGTTATTCTTCATAAGCTGGGTCGGGCCCTGCATGTTTCTTTTCGTGCTTCTTTATGGAATGGACTGAGCTCATCTTGGGCCGAAGTTTACTATTTCTTTTATTTCTTCACTCTATCCCCTTCACCCACTACTAACTAAAATGATCAGTGACAATTGAACAATATTGGTTGTTTACAACTTAGTCTTATACTGGATTGTTCATCTATGTCGCAAGCTACATTCAGCAATATAGTTGAAAAGTAATATTGTAGATACAAGCAGCAGATGGGTGGAAGGCTATGTAATTTCTAGTCCCTTTCAGCTTCTTGTCATATTTAGTCTACTCCTAATCCCGATCAAACAAAGATCCCCCTTCGGAAAAGTAACTATTTATCTCTACCACTTATATATATTTCATTAGTTTATCAAAGTTCAAAATTTATCTATACTTCATATATTTCACAATTTGGGCCCGCATGACTAAAAACTCGTGGAAGCTAATGTTTTGGAAGTCCATTATGGGTGAGATCTAATCATGACAGCTAGAGGAAAGTTTCCAATGAAGTAAATGTGTAGCATCAATGACATAAGTTAGTTATTTTCCATAAAGTGATGGTCCTAAATAGCCAGAGACAAAACTTTAAAAAATAAAAAATAAATAATAATAATAATAAATCTATCTACTTTATGAATCTAAATCTAAAGTAGATAGGATTTGTATGACACTTATTTATAACGAGTTTTTATCTATTTGAGAGGAGGACAAAACAGAGTCTAGATGACATGATAATCCGATTTTCTCAATTTCAAAGCTAGCTTGAATAATTGAATTTACATCAAGCAATTATTTTATTTTCTTTTCTTTTTTGTTTTTTTTTTGGAGTTTACATCAAGCAATTCTATAGTCCACAGTTTAGGCTAGTTAATAGATGGACCATAAAGCCATAATTTTCCAGGTATTTGGCAACAATTCCATAGTCCACAATTCAAGATAGTTAATAGATGACCCACAAGTGACAAGACCATAATTTTCCAAGTATTTGGCAACAATTCCATAGTCCACAATTCAGGATAGTTAATAGACTAACCCACAAGTGACAAGACCATAATTTTCCAAGTATTTGGCAACAATTCCATAGTCCACAATTCAGGATAGTTAATAGACTGACCCACAAGTGACAAGACCATAATTTTCCAAGTCTTTGGCAACAATTCCATAGTTCACAATTCTATCATAGTTAATAGACTTACCCAGAAGTGACAAGACCATAATTTTCCAAGTCTTTGGCAACAATTTCATAGTTCACAATTCTATCATAGTTAATAGACTTACCCACAAGTGAC
>BKZX01026728.1:52327-73341 GCA_014362285.1 Fagus crenata
TCACTGGAGTTATGGATATGACAAAGAGGGAGGATGAAAATTGATAGGGGGAAGAACTTAATGGTCTTTAAAACTTTTCTGAAGAGGACTTTGTAGAAAAGCTAGTTAGCAATAATGTTGGGCACTACAATTTGGATCTTCAAATGTCTTCTGCCACATAGACCTCTAGAAATGGAAGTGCTTCTATACGGAAGTTGTAAAAAAGTTCTTTCATCTTTCAGATTGGGCTTTGTTTGAAATGGAGGAAAATGCTTAGAAAGTTCTAGATGTGGGACCCATCAATATCGAACTATCGTGAAAAGAAATCTCTACCATAGATTTGTAGCACAATGCTTATGATACTTGGACATCTCCTAACAGCCTGCAACATAACATAATTAAAATCTTAGAAGAGCAATAGCATCAAATGGAACTAGTCAAATGATTAGTTCAGCAGATTTCATTCTCACTGGTAAAAATGAAATACTATTTGAACAAGAAAAGAAACTAAAAAAGAAAAAAATTAAATTCATTATTCCAATCCATCTCAGTAAAATACCGTTACTGTGTTACTTAAAGTAACTATTAGTGAGTATGAATTTGATATTCCATTACTGTGTTTCTAATAAGCAACATCAGGGTATCTTGAAGTTGATATAGTGACTCACTTTTCACCTTTAAGTAACTATTAGTGAGCACCACCAAATCACCTCTTCTATTGCTTTAGTTTTCCTTCTCGTGCTTATAGGCTTCCCCTCCTTTTGCCAATACCATTCTTCAAAATGAATAAATAAAAGCATTGATCATAGGTTGGCAAAGGCAAGAGTTCTCATCTATCTTGCAATGCATACTTAAATATGATCCTATGTGCATTTTCCAACATGTCACGGACTCACGAAAGTCGATTCCAGTTTGCTTAACTTTGGAGATGCAATTCCATCAGCCAAGGAGTTACGAAGAAAAATTATAACCATCACCATAACTTTGGCAGAGATTCATTTTTAGGTTCCAATGCAAAATAGTGGAGTTTCAATTATTTTAATGTCATTGGATTATGATTTTATACCTTTAAAAAAAAATCTGCAAGTAACTCGATCACTGTGATTTTCAATTCATGTTGATAACTCTCTCTATGATCTAGCTCCATATCTCAGTAAAGATAGCTCAGTAATAAATTTCAATGTTACTACTTAGAAAGTAAATAATAATTATAACAATACAAATAATATTTTACAAGAGTGCTTAGAAAGTAAACAATAATTATAACAATACAATAATATTTTACCTGTTATTACTTCTACAACATAACAATAACATTCATCACCAAACACATGGATAGTCGAAAAAACAATTCAAGCAGTAAATTAAACTATATGTAGGGCTACCAACCATGCTACTTGCTTTATCGAAGTGCGTACAAGGGTAGTAGCTATCATACATGAACCAACAATAGATACAAATGTTCTTCTATATCTTTTGAATCATTAAAATACTAGCCAGCCTTCATTTTTCAACAAAATACCAATCTCAAAAAGCCAGTCAATTTGAATACGTAAAGATAGTCCCCCAAAACTAAGAACAAATAAAATTTTAACATGGCATACACACACACACACACAAACTAGCTTCTTTACATGCTTTCCATGTGTGTTAAGAGGGTTTTTTTTTTTTTTTTAATAAAAAAAAATATATATATATATATATTAAAATTCCAATCGTTTATATAGTTCATTCTAAAAGAGAAATTTTATTTATTTTGATTGATAATCCATACTACCTTTGTCGATAAGGTTGAGATTTGTATCCTTTGATCTAAGATCATAGACAACACCGAAAAGGTGATCTTCACAGCAATACCCCATCAACTTCACCAAATGGCGATCTTCATATGCTGAAATTTTTTGTAAGTGTTCACCAACAAATAGATTAAAAAAATAATAGTTTACCTTTGCATAGTCTTTATTGACTGGCAAGAAATATGAGTTTCACAGAAAAATGAGAAAAGAAAAGAACCACCTAGTACCATCCGAGAAATAACAATATCATAAAAAAAAAAAAAAAAGATTTTGAGCCTTGTCTGTGTCCCCTTGCTTTATTCCACACATCAAAGATGCAAAGACTGGGCAATGAGCATGCCTCATGCTTTGATGCATTGGAAATTTTAGCTAAAGCCTAAAAAAAAATTATATACTGATTAAAGTATAGGCATTTCATCCTAACCAGATATATTACAGATGGAGTACTAAATATAAAGGGAAACACGACATATCAATGTAAAATTTCATCCTATGAAGATACCTCTTTTGATTTAGCATGACGCCAAAAACAAGTAACAGCAATTAAATTTCTGTCAAGAGCTGATCTTGATTTGACTTGCTGCTAAAAGGTTTGAGAAATCTGTAATTGACAAGGGATGAGAATGCAAATGAAATACACTAGTTTCACCAATTTCCTCTGGCTATGCATTTTAATGGCATATATATAGTTTCCTTAGCACAACAAATGAAGAATAACATCAAAATTATATCTGATGTTCTGTTTTTTGGATACTCAAAAGAATGTAAGTTTACAGCTAAACTAAACCAAATGGTTAAGCATTACAAGTAGGAAAGAAAGGGAAAAAAATAACAAGAAAAAAAAGGCAGAAACAGTTAGTAAGACCAAACTTAGGCATCTCTTCCCCCCACTTTTTTGTTCTAACCAATGATACAAATTTGCAAATAACTTTTTCTGAGCCCCATCTCTAACTTGAACAACAAAATCAAGCCAAGTAATCCAAACCCTTCATGTAAGCACCTTTGTAACTAGAAACTCTTCTGTCTAACCAAATTAGAAAAGTGTAGAGACCCATTTTTTCGGTCCACGGCAGACCGAGTCCAATACCTCAGTGATCTGCCAGGGGTCCAAAGCCGAACAAGCCCAGTGGTCCACGGTAGACAAAACGTGAAAAGAAATGGCCAAAAACCATCAGCCAAGTCCAAAACCCAAAAGAAGAAGGGAAGCCCAGCCCATTTGATCACCAGACTTAGGTCTGCCAGGAAACCACCAGTAGATTCAAAACTGATTCAAAAAAGAAGAGGGAAAATGATTGTCTTGGAAAAGCCATTTTTCCCTCTCTCTTGGCGTGGTGCTCGAGGTGCTGAAGGGAGGCATTTCCAAGACACCATCAGACTTCCAAGGCTTAATGATTATGGTCAAGAATTGGTTTTCTTCATTAGCCATCAGATATGGAAAATACACCAAGGAAAATGGTCTGCCGCAACACGAACCAAGAACAAGAAAAGATGAAGGAGGCTGGTCCTCCACACTGTCCAGTGGTCCACGGCGAATTACCCAACGGTCCACAACGAACTCAATCACAAGACGATCTGCGGCGGCACCAGCTGGAGCAAATAACGAAGAAGATGAGACAATGGCCGAAAAGACCAAGAGATCTACCATGGCCGCCCAAATCAGTACCAGCTGAAATAAGAAATGATGAAAGGCAAACTGGTCACTTCCTTTGTCCACTGGTCACAGTGGACTTCGTCACAGAGTAGTCTACGGCAGCACCAGTTGGAACAAAAGTAATAATTAAGGACTGAGAAGACTCGAGAAGTCTGCCATGGCCACCAAGGCTACCACCACTCAAGAGCAGTAACCACCACAGCCCAGCACTCCGGTGGTCCTTGCTCCTCCCCATCATGGAACTTAGGAAGAACGGTTTGGAGGTAGGGGAATCAATTTACTCAAGTTTTATTTGATCTGCCGCAATAGAAAATGTATTAATCTGCTGGGGAATAATGCCAAAAATGGTAAGATCAAATTTAATTAATGCAAAACATATGTGAGTCAAGTTATCTTAATTACTTCAGCCCATTACCAAGCATTAAATGCTCATCACTTCCTTCCTCATAAATGGCCTAAAAATCCACTATTCACCGCAGATCAAATCAGATCTGTGGCAGATGAAAACCATCAGCTCAACCTCAAAAAATCAAACTTTGTCAAATCTTCGCCCCTTTATTTCTCGGTTAAACAGTGATTCTCATGATGAAGGGGATAACAAATCAAACCATTAGACATAAACACCACTATAAATAGGGGCAAGAAGAAGGAAGAAGGGGTTGGTTGGCTGATCAGAAAAGTCTCAGATTGAAATTAACTCCTCCACAAGAGCTAACTTCAAAAGCTCCAGGAAGACAGTTAACCAACAATAGTCCACGGGACACTTCCCGTACGTCCACGGTAGACTAGAAGTACTTTTAGTCTGCCACAACAGAAAACTTATGTCAAACACTTAACCCAACCCTCAATACTGACTCACGTACGTTTTGCACAGTAAATGATTCTCTTCCTACTTCCAAATCTCCAAGTTCCATGATTTATTACATTTCTATTATCTGCTCTTATTTTTTGGCAAGTCATGGAGAAAGCCAAGTGCATTGTGCCCAGCCTCTTAGTCCACGGCACTGAATGCTGACTTTTTACTACTTGTCATATGCATAGTACTTACTGTCACCGATTATAAATTCTTGAAAGAATTAAGTTTATTGTACTGAATCTCAGTCTATGAGATCGATTTTATTTGTCTGTAAGGAAGTCTGTAATATATTCCTATGTATTGTTACCATTATGTTGTGATTACTGAATGTTCTGATGGAAGTAAAGTCCATGGTTATTAGCTTATTTTGGTCTGTGGCATTAGTTTTATTAGTCCACCGTAGCTTCCTACATAAGCGTTGCTGCTTGGTGGATTAAGGAGTGCCAGAGGGAATGCACCATCAACCATCAAGTGATCTACCACACTTGGTATAGAGTTTTGGACTCAACATCCCCACACATACAAATCCAGCCCGTGTCCAGCCCGTCCGTGGATTAATACGCGATCCATCCTGTACAGAAATTTTTAGCATTCACAAAAAGCAACAGTCAAAAATGTCTATGTATTTTCGAGAAGCTTCAATCTTTCAAAACATCACTTTATAAAACTCAAAAACTTTTACGATAGTCTTTCTCGAAACTAATCTAGAAAAAATAAATAAGGATGACGACAATGATGATCAAGATCATTACAATAATATTTAACAATGAAGAACTGAGGCTATGTTCATTTCTCTATGAACATCGATCAAATCTAATCAGTATTAAGCATCCTAACATGAAGCCAAATTGGTTTTAGATATAAGCACCTTACATGAAACTTCTGCTCTCTTTTTTTATTCTTAGAATGTCTTCTCCAATTATTTCAGGTTGTGTTTACACAAGAATATAATTTTTTTTGGAGTAACCAAAATTATGGGTGTTCGGTTGATTAATATTGTGGGAGTTTGAAAATCTTGGGATATCTCAATTCCCCCAATTAATGAGATTCTAAAGCCCCACCTAAAAGCTAGGAATAATCTCCCACGTCTTGCACTTAACTAGAATTGTAGCAAATCACACCTAAAACTAGTTAACATTCCTTATAAGGGTCTCACCTACCATAATGGCCACATGGGTTGTTTTCTCCCCATGAAACTTACATTAAACTCTGAAGATATCTAAAACTAATTTCTTAGGACCTACCGAACAGGAGAACACTGAGATCTAGTTTCTCGTGAATTCACACAACCAGGAAATTAAACTCATAAGAATCAAAAATTGCCCTTTTAGATTCTATTTTTGGCCTTTCTTATTTTACCTTGACACTTCTATTTCTTTTCAATTTCCAACTTTATTTATATATAAAAAAAATGGACATGTTTTATTAGTGCATCCAAGCAGGTATCAAGTGTCATGACATCATCTTTAGGCCATCCATTTTACAATTCAATAGGCATGTGTAAAGCATCTTTCATCAAATCAAACCATTCATAAAAGCCAATGAGCTCATTCACTTACCAACAAAAAAAATAATGAAAATGATGATGATGAAGGCCAAATATTCATACAACAATACAAAATTTAGAAAATGAATGCCCCAAAAAGAGGTGCCATCTCCGGTCAATCCCAAACTTTTTTTTAACAAGTAATAATTTTAATTGATTAAGAGGGGAACCCTCGCTAGCCATCACAAGTTTCAAACTTCAAAGTATTCAATTATTTTCCTTTGTTTCTCAGTGACCAAAGCTTAAGTGGTAAATCATGTGAAAGTAGGACCAAACTCAAACTGTAAGAACTAATAAAGAAGAACTTTAAATTACATTTAAAAGAGACGTCGATAAAATCTCTAAGCAGAAAAGTTTTCCAGATTAGTACAGGAACATACCTTCTTCATGACACATCAGAAAGAGAGCAACTTCATTGCCCTAAATAGCTATTAGAGTCAAGGATATGTAGTCATACGGGTTCCTCTGATAGGGGAAATATTCTGTGAGCTACTCCAATATAAGAAAGCACAGCAGCAAGCACATTTGGCACATGAGGATTAAGATCCAAATGGTGTAATTGCCAATAAATGGAATCAATCACATTGTCTGTATATCCAAAACTAAGTGCCCAACCTATAAAGATGGTTTGTGACAACAGTCATGCATCACAAAATCCTAGGAAAATTGAGTTTGCATCCTACAAACTTACTCTTGGATAGCCAGAGGTAGCAGAAAGGACACTTAAGACAGCATCAGCACTCAGCAGCACTCCTAACCTCAAAATTTAAAGAAATAAGATTCTCAAGCAGCAGATGAAGAGATGAATGAAGAAATCCACAAGAATCAAAATCTCCTCCAAGGCATAAATTAAAGGTGCCTATACCCTAAACTATAACATGTTTGAGGAAAACAAAACTATAATCAATACCACCTAAATCCACTAAGGAAAACCTGCCAAATTGATGCAAAATTCATAAAACATATAAGTAGGGTGAAGGAAATTGTAAATTTCCTGTTCTAGCATAGCAGTGTCATGGAAAAAGTGTAACCTAATATCTTCATTTTCACCATCAGGATGTATAAGAGATTATTAATGTTCTACTGAAAGATCCTCCCGCACTTCAGGAGGTGAGGAGATAGATACTCATATAGGATTCTACCAACACAATCAATCAAATGACTCTGTAAACCTTTATCCTGAGAAGCTTTCCAGACAGAGTCATTAGGCAAAGAACATTCAAGTTTGTACTGTTGACCATTAGCAAGTCATGCATCAAGCCTCTACCCTTTTTGCCCTCAACTTTGAAACATCCTTCTGATGATGTCAACTGCTTGACCGGATAGAACAAATATGATCTCATTTTAGATACACACAGCCGTGCTTGCCTGGTGCAGTAACTGTCCCAAACCAGTTCTATTATACCAAGGCCAGCTAATTATTGTACTCCTACACAGGAATCTCATAAATCAATTTACACTAGTAGCCCTGCAGAATATAAGTGATAAGAGATAAATGCCCTTCACACCTTATGTCTAGCAACACAAAATGAAAGGTACCTGGTTGAAATACAAAGCAGAAAAGACATAAGTCTAAACAAAGAAATTGAGCACCAAGAATTTAAATCCCCCCTATTAAAGATAAACCTTAAGTCTAAGGATTCCTGCAAGAGCCTGTTATAGTTTTGGATTGCCAACATAAACAAACCAAGGGAGAACCCGTGCAAGTGCAAAAAGTTTCTGTACATTTTCCAGAGGGTATTCTATATCTTTTTCCTGAATACCCATGGGTGTTGAATTTCCAAATGGAGTCGTACTCATGATAATAAGGTGATTACTGGTGAAGTTTATTCCATCTTTCAACACAGAAAAAGAGGGAAGGTATCCACCAACTGAGGATCAACTTTTAGAAAATAAAGCCTGCCAAGAGAACCAGCACAAAGAATTCTGGCTCAGACAGACTGCAAAAACATTCAAGAATCGAGCAGCTGTAACCTAGGGTTCAACACAACCAAAAAAAAAAAAAAGATAAGGAAAATGACCAGGGACGGTGACTTTGAATTTAGGCCCTGTTTCTTTTTTAGCATAAAATATTTTCCATATTTTCCGATGTTTGGTGCAACTGAAAAAGTCAATCAACGGAAAAAATTTTCCGTGGTCAACAAAAAATTACACCCAAATAGCAGAGAACATTATACACTTTAAAAAAGAGTAAAACATTTTTCAAGAAAAGCCTTAGTAGGACCCATCACATGAAATAGGAGGGACTACGCATTTATTTGTAGTCTGGGTCTACTGAATAATTTTCCCAGTAGTCAAATAGGATCTCACAATAATGTGCTTCCTTCTTATAGGTTTGGATTTTCTGTTATAATAATGGTTTCTTATCTAAACCCACATGTGAGAGGGAGTGTTAGAATAATAGTTAAATGATTAAATTCACCATTTCCTAATAGTTTAAGCTTTTGGGAGGATTAGTAATTTATCATGGTATCAGAGCAAGTGATCTCATGTTAGAACCTAACTCCACTCTACCTCCCGTTTAAAAAAAAAAAAAAAAAAATTTAAAAATTAAAAATCTCACGTGTTAGGCCCCATTCATTAAGGGGGAGTTTAAGCCCACACGTGAGGGAGAGTGTTAAAATAATGGTTAAATGATTAAATTCACAATTTCCTAATAATTTAAACTTTTGGAAGAAATGGTAATTTATTATCTTACTCTACCAATTGCTTAGATGCTATCACAATATATTAAGATAGGTGGAATTGGTTTTTCCCAAAGTGAAATTTTCATATAATAAATCTTTTAACCAATTCGCTTCTTCACTTGCTAAAGCTATAGCTATAAGTTCAGCTTCCATAGTTGAATTCTCAATAATAGTTTGTTTTTTGGATTTCCAACATATAAAACCACTACTTAGAGTAAAATATAACCAGTGGTAAGGAGGGAATCACCAGTCAAATTATTCCAACCGACATCACTAAAACCTTCAAGCATAGTAGGATACTTTTTATAAAACAAGCCATATAAATAAAACCCTTCAACCATTGGCTTAATATTTTTGACTTAATTAGGTGTATATATATGCCAACAATGACAAATTATTTCCTTAGTAAAAACGTGATCATTAATTCACTAACGGCTAAATTATTTATTTATGAATGCATTGGACACTTAAACCCAATAACTATAAGGACTAATAAATAAATAATTTTTCTCTCCCCTTATCAATGTGAGATGGAAAATTATTCAGTAGTGTAGGACTACAAATAAATGCGTAGTCACCATCTTACATGAATGGTGGGTGGGACCATGTCATCCACATACACAATAAGTGTAACCACCATGTCATCCACATACACAATAAGTGTAGTAATCTTACCAAGTTGTATTTTCAAGAATAAAGTGTGGTCTGAATTATTCTGATGGTAGCCAAAGGCTCTCATGGACTTTGTGAACCTTCCAAACCATGCTCTCGGAGATTGTTTCAACCCATACAATGATTTCTTTAATCTACACACCTTCCAACAATGCTCTTCCGGTATCATGCATCCTGGTGGTAGATCCATGTAGACTTCTTCGGACGACTCGCCACGTTGAAAAGTGTTCTTCACATCAAACTGTTGTAATGGCCAATCTAGGTTCGCAACTAAAAACAATAAGACTCAGACTGTGTTGATTTTAGCTACGGGTGCAAATATCTCTGTATAATTGATCCATTCGGTTTGGGTGTACCCTTTTGTCACCAGTCTCGCTTTAAAGCGTTCAATTGTACCATCTAGTTTGTACTTCACAGTATAAAACCCATCGACATCAAATTGGTTTCTTTCCTGGTGGACGGTCAACAAGTTCCCAAGTTTTATTTTCCTGCAAGGATTTCATCTCCTCATTCATAGTGGCTCTCCAGCTTGGGTCAGCTAAGGCTTCCTGCACACTGTTAGGAATAGATACAATAGATAATTGATTTACAAATAACTGATTTGATTATGAAAAATGATGGTTAGACACACAATGACTCATGGGATATTTAACTTTACTAGCAAGTTCGGGCTTATATGTGGGTTTAGGGATACCTTTGGTGTGATGCAGTGGTAACTATTTTCTAGAAGGTTCAGACACTAAATCAGGAACATCTTCATCAAGCGATTGGTTTGGCGTATCAGTTGCATGTGGTACGAGGGATTTAGATGGAGGTGAAGCCACAATTTCAGTAATGGGTGTTCAACACCACTTTCTAGGTGTTTATCACTACTTTCTGGGCGTTTATCACCACTTTGGTCATCACTCAAATCCAATTCACCTGCATCCTGGTTACCAAGTTCAGAGAGTCTGCCTTCTTCAGAGATGTGAACATCATAGTCTAGAGTTTGAACTTCCTCCTGGTACTCCCCCTGAAGTTCAGGCTTAGAGGAAAAATACATCAAGTCTTCATGAAAAACTACATCCAATGTAACAAACATTCTTTGGATTGGAGGATGATAGCATCGGTACCCCTTTTGATAAGTAGTGTACCCTAGAAAGACACATCGCAACACTTGTGGAGTCAATTTGTTTCGCTGATGATTATAGAGGTGTAGAAATGAAACACAACCAAAGACATAAAGAGGTAAGTTTGGGACGGCTGGGGCAACAATCGCTTTAGCAAGAGCCTAGGATGGTGTCTGGAAATCAATAATGCTGGAAGGTACCCGGTTGATCAAATATGCTGCAGAGGTAAGTGCTTCTCCCCAATAGGATAACAACATATGGGCTTCTATCAACAAAGCACGAAAAACCTCCAATAAGTGACGATTTTTTCGCTCGACCACCACATTCTGCTAGGGTGTATTGGAACAAGTAGTTTGATGAATAGTTTCGTGTGCTTTCAAATACTGTTGAAATTCAGAACTCAAATATTCACCTCTGTTATCACTGCAGAGAACCTGCACCTGTGAATTGTACTGACTACGAACCATTTTTATGAAATTTTTGAAAAAGCAAGCTTACTTTACTTTTGGAAGTTACCTTGGTACAGTCGTCAATAAAAGTAACAAGCCAACGTGATCCACCCAAGGTAGTAACTTTGGATGGGCCCCAAACATCAGAATGTATGATCATAAAAGGAACTGGACTTTTATTCAAAATTAATGGAAACAAAGCTTACCACCATTACTTGCCGCTGCTACCAATACAGATATAGACATTGGTAGGAACTGGCATTGGTAGGAACTGGACTTTTATTCAAAATTATCCATGCATTGGTAGGAACTACTAGAATCAATTATCCATGCACTATTAGAAACAGATATAGACATATTTAAAACCTTACCACCATTACTTGCCGCTGCTACCAATGCCGAGACCTTTCCAGCAACATTGTTCTCTGTCTTTGTTTCAACAATCGCAGCAGTGGAGGTCTTCTTGGAATTCCTCTTCCATGGATCACGGCTATGATCCCACCATTCTGGATACCCCACAAGTTCAAAGCATCAATTTTGGTATGACCAGTTTGATCACAGTGAGTTCATTTGTAGGAAGATTTGTCGGCTCCATTAATGATCTTAGGATGGTTGGACCTTGTTCGGTCCTACTGGTGTTGAGGATGCCAGTTTTGATTAGATCGGTTTCAAGTCACCATGGCTAAAACTTTAAAATTTTCAATTTCTCCCTTCATCGTTGTGTGTTGAACATATTCACAGCGGACCAATGCTTAAAATTCTTCTTATTCGAGTATAGGATCATTTCTCAAAATTTCGCCACGGATTTGTTTCATGGCTCTGATACCAACTTGAAAATCAGACTTTGAGAAGAATATTTTTATTCATATGTTCAATCATCATAGTACAGGTACATATATATAGTGATTGGTATAGGCCCTATAATCAATATAATCAAATTCATTGTATAGCTAGTAACAATGAATCTGTTAACTTAATGTATAATGAATTAATGACCATTAACCCATACTATAAATCTCAACTCATACAATGAATCTCAACCTGTGATGCCCCGCACCACCTAGCTTTATAAATTAATTATATTAATATTAAGACACAATATAATAAGTGAGGCATATAATTTAATTAACCAAACCTCAAAACTAGTATTAAGGCAATTAAATTTACTTGTAGGGCACTTTGGTCATTACACTTAAATTGGTGGTCCAATGGAAATTTGCCCTGTGCCCCCACCTTTTAATTGCATCACATGCAAGATGACATGCGTAATCCACTAAAACTAAAACCACATAATCAGCCTATTTCCCTTTAAATGGCCGACCCCCATCCCTTGCAACATTGATCTCATCCTCTCATTTCCTCTTCAAAGACAAAACAAAAGATCTCAAGCTCTCTTCTCCCTCTTGCACCCCACGGGTCCAGCAGCTAGGGGGAGGAAACAAATCTTTGTTTCCTCTCATCTTCCTCCACAATTCAAGTTAGAGAAAGAGTCTAGCCCTCCTCCTTTAAGAAATCATAAGCTAGGTAAGTGTTTATGATTTTAGTCAAGTTTTGAAATGGGTATAGTTGAAATTGTTGGTTGATCTTCATGATTTCTTCACTTTGAGGTTATGGGTTTGTAGAAATATGATTTTGTGTTAGGGAAAATGAATTTTTATGGACATGCATGTGGGATTTGAAGTGGTAGTTGCTGGAATATTTTTTGGGTATGAAGTTTGAGTAATTCCATGTTAGTGTTTTGCAATTGATGATGAAATATGTCTTGGATGTGGATTGTATGACTTGCTTGTTGATTTTTATGAGTTCTATGGACTGTGTATGATGAGATTAAGCTCAAGTAGGTGCTGCATGTGTTGGATTTAGGATGATTGTTGGCTAATGGTTGAAAGTTGTTAGGGTGCTTGAGCAGAAACTCAATCTGCTGCTGTTTTTATAGTGAACAGTAAGTTGCACGAAAATTCTGGGAGTTTTCTAAAATAGGAATGAGGAAACGGTTTTCTCTAGGGTAATCTATCATATGTCTAGGTTATATATATGAAATTTCATAGAAAAATATTGAGTTTTGATAATTATTTGTGATTTTACAAGAAAACTGGGCAAATCTGTCTATTTGATAGATTCTGTGTTTGTCGGTTTGAAATTGCATATAAATCAAATATTTGGAATTTAAGTGATTGGGATAATTTTCTGGAATCCTAGGATGTATATTTTCTTCATGGAATTAGCCTCATGTGATCTTAGTAAATAATGAATTGTGGGTACAGATTTAAAATCACCTTCAAGACTGTGCTGGCAGATTTGAGTCTTCTGTCTTGGTTGAATTTTATAATTTTGTATAAAGCTCAAATTGAGCTGAAAATTTAGGGGCACATGCTACACATATATAGGTATTCTCGTATAAAATTTCATGAGTTTATGACACCTTTTGGTTGGTCATATAAGGCTTAGAAGTGGGCTGTATAGCAGGGGATATGTTATAGCAACTTGTAAATCATGGATTTTTGGAGAATTGTTTCTTAATATTGGTTGATTGATTTAAGTTGGATTTTCTTGTGTGCATAGTATTTAGTATTTATATTATATGAGTGAATTTTGTATGCCTTGGTTTTATTGTTTGGTAGCTGAAATAATAGCAGGAGCCTTAGTGTCTTTTGTTTCTAATAAATTCATAACTCTATGAATTAATGTGCGAATGTGAGGTGTACCAAGCTAATGTATGCTTTCTAAAGAAGCTATGTTTTGATGTTTGATTTATATGAATGCCTTGAATATGATTTTGAGGCTTAATAAGGGTTTAGTAAAGATTAGTTAAAATAAGTTAAGAGAAATTATGGTCATAAGTATTGATTAGTCTATTATGAGTTAAGGTTGGCATTAAATTGAAACTAAGATTAAGTTAAAGTTAACTTAGCTCCTATACTTGATTTAGGATAATCAAGGGAGGATAGGTGAAGTGATCTGCTTGAGACTTTTGGAATCCAGCTACTGGATTGAGGTAAGGGAATGTGCCATGAAAATTTAATAGTCCATGTTTTAAAAATATATCTATATATGTTTTATCAATACTTTCAGTAAACTCAGTTTGATATTTGTTTATAAAGAAAATATGCATTGATTTAGAAACAGTTTTGAGTTGGGATAGTTAAGACAAATTTTAGAAGCAAGTTGTGGATATGCTATGAATTTTGGCTTAGTAAGGCAAAAGAGAGATTAAAAAATAAACAAGCATGATATGTTTTATGAACGCCTAAAACAGTTTTGAGTGTGATGCCTTGTAAACTGACAACCCAAGGTCACGAGGGGATCGTATGCCCTACAGACATGGCAGCAGGTCTCGAGGGGTTTTATTCCCTATAGACCGGCGACAAGTAAGGCCACGAGGGGTTGTATTCCCTGAAGATATGACAACCCAGGCCACAAGGGGATCTTCGGATCTTTGTAGACTAGCAAGAAGGCCACGAGAGGTTTCATACCCTTAGACATGGCACCAGTAAGGTCACGAGGGGCAAAGTCTTAAAGATAAAGTTTAGTTACATGTTTCATATAGTTTTGCTATTTTATGCAATAGTATGAGATAAGTTTTCTCTTCAGAACAGTTTAAGGGAACATGTTTAGTTTACATATAAAGGAATCATGCTATAGGTTCAGATTTCAATAGTTATATTATGCCTTACAAGTTATCAAATATTATGTTCATCAGTATGAAGCATATATGTGCAAGAAACTCATGAAATCATTTTAGCCTGAACTGTTTATACGCAAGTCATATCCACAAAGATTATTCTGTTTATCATGCATTCATGCATACTGTTAAAGTTTTATGTCACGCCTCCCTTACTGAGCAAAGTGGATTGCTCAGATTGCAGGTACATTTTATAGTGCAGCCAAGAGTCTCAGCATGGAGGAGCAAGTATATTGGTATCTAGAACTAGTCTTAGATGTTTTGAGCTTTTGTGTATATAAAGCAAAAGTGATGTATAAGTTTAAATAATCTTCTGCTATATTAGAGTTATTATGTCCACATACTGATGTATTTTGTATAAATGGTTATAGATACTCTGACTAATATCACTTCTTTTAGGTGAACTAGTATACTTATTCGTTTTGAAAGAAGTATGTTTATAGTATTGGGAGTTCCCAACCCAAGAAAAAGTTAAAGAATCAGGACGAGAGAAAAGAAGAAAAAAAGAATTTATACTCCTTTTAGTTGGTTCGTGTTAATATCAGGCACAGGCTTGGTATTAGCATGCCGGTCTGACTCCGAATCATATTACGAATTTGGGTCATGACACAACCCATACAATGAATATGAATCTCAACACAATTGAGGGTTCATGATACTTGGAAGTTGGAATATAACCTTTTCAAGCTAAGAAATTACTTCCTCCACCCCCTATATATATATATATATATATATATATATATATGAGTGTTTATGGATGCTATTGGCATCACAAAATAAAAGAAATAATGTGTCTCATTCCAAGTGTGGTGAAAAAGTGAGTGAGTGAGAGTATTGTGTGGCTTGGAGAATAAAAAATATAGAGTTATTTCTTGAGAATGTTAGTGCTATAGTCATGGAGAACCATAGTCTATTTTGGTGTTACACCATAGGGTCAACTACATCAAAGTAAGAGATTTGGTCAAAGTCATGTTATTTGCGGTCATATTATTGTGAAATAATACTGTATTGTCTTTATTGTATTTGTATTTTCATATTGGATTATAGTGGATTGATTGATTAGTATAATTTCAACAGAAATGTTTTCATTTTATTATTGTATTAATTGGAAGTGGCCATAACCATCAAAAATCCCAAAATCGCAATTCACCTATGCAAATACCATAATTTTAAATGGATGTAACAACATAGTATTAAATTAATATTTTGTAATAAACTTTAATAAGTCAAGAAAGCGAATTCGTGCAATTTTTTACTCTTAAAAAACTTAAATTAATAGATTCTCAAGATACATCTAACAATCTACTTCACATTCTTACCAAAATAAATAAATAAATAAAAAAAAAGGAAAAAAATGACTTATCACTTTCATAATCATACTACAATTTATAATATTAATCTCGCATCTCGCGGGTATCGGATTCTCTACTAGTAAATGTTAATCGACATAACTCGAGTTAATTTTGGCTGGATTTAATAATGCATGGCTTTGTGGAAAGTCGAAGTAGGTGTGGACCGTGGACTGAGTATGCAATACCAAAAAGCTAGTCATGTGGTATGGTAGTGCTTACATAAGTTCAATCTATTGATGTATTCATTTGCTTTTCTTCAGATGTATCTCTTAAAGCCAAGTTTTGCATTATAGTCATTGACGTTATCGCTCACATTTTAATAGATGACAATGCTTATCAGAAATTTGTATCCCTCTTTCATTGACAAAATGGAGTAGCTCCAAACAATGCAGCAAAAGAAGACCTTTCCTCTAGTTTGGTGAGATTCTGTTCAAATGATTACTTGGCAGCAAAATAGACCTCCACTGGGTTGTTAAGATTTTGTTTTTTTTTCCTTGGCAGTTGGCACAATCAACTTTCAACCTTTGTTTTTGTCCTTTTTGTTTCGGGCATCTATTTATACCAAGTGTCAGCTGTTCTAAATTAAGGGTTTATTGTAAAAATCTACCCTAAACTATAAGAGTCTTTGCATTTTGTACCCCTAAATGATTAGAACTTGCAAATCATCCCAATTTTAAAAGAGCTTATAAATTGTAACCTGAACTCTCTCAAGCCTGAATTCAGATTGGATGTTAAAAGGTTATTAGCAAGTCACATGAACTTGAAGAATTAAATTCTCTATTTTTCGGTTACAAAAGGTAAAATTTTGGCATTACCCTTGCTTAAAATCCCACGCCAATCCAAAACCGTTGTTAGATCTACGATTAGTGTTTTTTTTATTCTACTCATTGTAATTTTATATTATGGGTAGTTTCTCCTTGATTTGCAAATATTTTTTTAATTCTAAATGTCTACTAGAAAATATGGATCAAGATATTAAAAAAGAAAAAGAAAAAGAGGGTAGAAAACCAATTAAATCCACACAAAAAATCTATAGATAAATTAAGTGGATTTACTTTATTTTCCTTCTTTCTTTTGTTATCTAAGGCAAAAATTCCTAATTTATTCATAATCTGATTTGTATAAGGGGGATCAAATTCACATCCTCATAAAATGATGGGTGGAAAAGGTTGGGCCAAATGGCAAATGGATGGATTGGCCATATTATCGATTGAATTGAATACCAAAAGGAAATGTTAGCAAAACTTGAATACAAAATTTTAATTAGTAATTTTGTATCTCAAAATGCTAGAAGAATAAATTTTTGAATGAAAAATATTATAATATAAAAAACAGAGTTTAGCTACAAACCAGTTTGTAGCAATCTTGTTATAAACCACTACGTGGCAACTCATAAGACCACCCGCGTGTATGATTTAAAAAATTATATGACTCATTACATAGGTCATGTGATTAAAAGTACACGTGGATGGTGTTATGGTTTGTATCTAAACTCTGTTGGATAAATATATATATATATATAATTAATTAATATTTAAGTATAAAAGATCTTATTTTAATTTGTCGTCTTAGGCCCTCAAATGTATAAAGCCAGCCATGTCTGCCCCTAGTTCACGAATCTTCTGAAGAGTTTAGAGAAAAGAGAGAAATTGTAGACAAAGAGAAGAAAGTGTATAGAGAGAAGAATATATTCCATGTTAATTAACTCAGATTACAGAAGAGTAATATATATAGGCTGATTTAACTAACTGCCTAAAGCTTATCTGTACAATAACTAACTACCAGATTCTGTTATGCTACCAGAATTGGTTTACAAGATAATCCTGATCAGTTATAGGTAATCCTGATCAGTTATACTTAACATCCCCCCTCAAGCTAATGTTCGGGAGTGGAGAACATGAGCTTGGAAGTAAGTCTTTGAAAGTGTTGTGTAGAAAGCGGTTTAGTAAACAGATCAGCTAACTGATCATCAGTAGAAATGAACAGCAGGGAGAGATCACCGCGGACAACGCGTTCACGAACAAAATGATAGTCCACCTCGATATGCTTTGTACGGCTGTGAAAGACGGGATTGGAAGCAAGTGCAATGGCACTAGTATTGTCACACCACATTGTAGGAGCATGAGGTAAGACTATGCCAAGATCACACAAGACTTGACGGATCCATGCGAGTTCTGCAGCACCAGAGGCAAGAGCCCTATACTCAGCCTCAGTGGAAGACCGTGAGACGGTGTGCTGCTTCTTAGAAACCCAAGTAATGGGGTTATTGCCAAGGAATACAGTGATGCCAGTAGTAGAACGACGATCATATGGATCACCAGCCCAGTCAGAGTCTGTGAAGGCAGTAAGAACTGAAGAACCAGACCTGAAGCGAATACCCAGTGACAATGTACCCTGGAGATAGCGAAGGATACGTTTGGCAGCAGCAAAATGAGTAGCAGTGGGTTTATGCATATACTGGCAGACTTGATTGACAGCGTAGGTGATATCAGGTCTGGTGAAGGTAGCATATTGGAGGGCACCAACTAAACTACGATAGGGTGTGGGGTCAGGCAAAAGGGCTTCAGATGAAGGTTGTAATTTATGGGATATGGAAAACGGAGTGGAGGCAGCTTTGCAAGTATGCATATTGAACTTGGAAAGAAGATCCGTAATGTATTTCCGTTGATGGACTAATAAGCAATCAGAACCATACTCAATCTGAAGGCCGAGAAAGTAACGGAGAGGACCCAAATCTTTTAACTCAAATGTATCAGCTAATTGAGTAATCAAAGCAGTAATAGCAGTAGTACTATTTCCAGTCAAGATTATATCATCAACATATAATAAAAGGTACAAGAGAGTGGAACCTTGGCGAAAGACAAAGAGAGATGGATCCGCAGTAGAGGCAGTAAACCCAATGGTAAGCAGATGAGAAGTGAAGCGTTCAAACCAGGCACGGGGTGCTTGCTTCAATCCGTAGAGAGATTTGTGCAATTTGCACACATGATTCGGGTAGTCTGAGTGAACAAAACCGGGTGGTTGAATCATGAACACATCTTCCTTCAGAAACCCATGAAGAAAAGCATTACTGATATCGAGTTGCCGGAGAGACCACTGGTGCTGAGCGGCTAAGGATAGAACAATCCGAACAGTGGGTGGTTTGACAACTGGGCTAAACGTCTCATCGAAGTCAAGACCCGGTTGTTGATGGAATCCTTTAGCGACAAGCCGGGCTTTGTACCGTGAAATGGACCCATCCGAGTTCCGTTTGAGCTTGAAGACCCAACGGCAGCCAATAACGTTGAGACCAGCAGATTGGGGAACCAAAGACCAAGTATGTTGACGCTGGAGAGCATCAAATTCATCGCGCATGGCAGCTGTCCATTCTGGGATTTTAGAGGCAACGGTGAGGTTAGGTGGTTCGGTTTGCAGGTAATCGGGTATGGGTTTAGTAGTGGTAGTGTGGAGAAGCTTTCTTTTGGAGATGCCATTCTTGGACCGAGTGACCATGGGATGGGTATTACCAGGTGAAGGAGGCGGCGGTACAGAAGCAGATGAGGGATTAGGGTGAGCTAAGGCTGGATCGGGTAAAGCAGGAGGGTTAACATGTGCTGGATCGGGTAAAGCCAAAGTGATAAGAGAGGCATTGGGCTCATTAGAGGAATTGGGCTCATTAGACTCATTAGGGGCAACAGTTTGGGGGAGAGAAAATGGGCTACAAGTAACTGGGCCGTGGGTTGTAAGTGAAGGAGTTAAGGAGGAAATATGTGGAGATGGGCTTGGACTAAGATTGGAGATAGTGGATGGGTGAGGGCCTAAGATGGATGGATTTTGTAATAGAGAAGAGGGATGTGGGCCCAAAATGGAAGAGTGAGAACAAGCTTGGAAAAAAAAGTAAGTTGCTCAACCATGGATTATGAGTTGAAGGAGAGGAAGAAGAAGGGGAAGGTGAAGGAGAAACATCATGAAATGGAAAAGAATTTTCATCAAAAACAACATGACGGGATGTGTATAACCGATTGGTATTTAAATCAAGACAAAGATATCCTTTGGCATTAGAAGCATAGCCAAGAAAAACACATTGAGTAGAGCGGAGACTAAATTTATGAGAATTATAAGGACGTAAAAGAGGATAACATGCACAACCAAACACTTTGAATGATTTGTAATCAGGAGAAGTGCCAAATAAAATTTCCCAAGGAGAGACATAATTGCGAATGATGGAAGGTAAACGATTGATAAGGTAAACAGCAGTGGAAAAAGCATAGGGCCAATATGTGTATGGTAAGGAAGAATGAGAAATCAAACAAAGAGCCATATCAACAATGTGTCGATGTTTACGCTCAGAAACACCATTTTGCTGTGACGTATGGGGACATGTAAATTGATGAAGAATACCATGGGAGGAGCAAAAAGTTTGAAAACTATTTTTGGAATATTCACCACCACAATCAGTGCGAAAAATTTTAATAGTAGTTCCAAGAAGATTTTCCATAGTATTCTTGAAGTGCATAAAAGAAGAGAGCACTTGAGATTTGTGTTTAAGAGGAAAGAACCAAGTAAAGCGACTATAGGCATCAATAAAAGAGACATAATACCGAAAACCATTAAGGGAAGAAATAGGGGCAGGACCCCAAACATCACTATATACAATTTCTAAAGGAAAGGAAGCAATTGTATTAGAATGAGAAAAGGGCAATTGTGTCATTTTGCCTTGAGTACAGTGTTTACAGAAATGAGAATTAACAGACACAGAAGAATTCACAGACTTGTGAAGTACATGACGTAAAACTCTATCTTGGGGATGACCAAACCGAGCATGCCAGATAGTGGAAGCAGAGGCAGGGGCTTTGGTTGACTGAAGACAGACAGCTTGAGTGAAGGAAGAGGAAGAAGCTAAAGGTGATCTGAGAGGAAGGGACAGACCATGAATTGGGTATAAGCCATCTCTACTGAGGCCCTTGTAGAGAGGTTTCCCCGTAAGACGATCCTGTATGTGAAAACGATCAGAATCAAAATAAAAAGCACAGTGATTATCTCTGCAAAATTTGTTTACAGAGAGGAGATTAGAAGCCATGGAAGGAACACGCAATATATTCTTGAGTTTAAAGAGATAAGAAGAGGTGTAGAGCTGAGCATTACCCATATGAGAAATGGGAAGCTGCTGGCCATTCCCAACCGAAACCAGTTGAGAGTCATTATAAAGGGAGGAGTCAGGGAGGTTGCCTAGATCAGGGGTAAAATGGTCAGTGG
>BKZX01026729.1:0-10550 GCA_014362285.1 Fagus crenata
TCTGGTTGAGGAATAGACTTGTGCTGCAGCCTCATTATGAGAGGCACTCTAGTACAAATTCCCTGACCACGAGGAAGGTTGATACCGGCAAGCGATTCAAGGACACTAGACTTGCCAGAGGATTGATCACCAACTACAACAATGGTGGGGAGCTGAATGCCTTCTCTTGTAATCATAAGGTGACGGAGCTTATCAACAGCATCAAGAAGTGGACGAATACGATCATTGTATGATGAAATGATGGGAGCATCTTGGTCTGGTTGTACAACTATCGCAAGTGGATTTTCTTCCTCATGTTGAGGAACAGTACTAGATTTCTTCTTTAGAGCAGAAACATTGCTGTGCTTTCCTCCTGCCATATTTTGATTGAAAAGAGCAATACAATGAGCAGAAAACAGAAGAAAACAAGAGAAGTGTTATGGAGAAAGATTGTCTTGGATGCATGAGTGTAATCTTCGTGGATGGCATATATTTATAGCCTTATAGGGGTTTCATTCATTAAAAGAAGTAGGTGAAAATTAATAAATGGAGGGTCTTCAAGTCTGGTATTTTCTAAGAAACATAACGAGAAAATTGCGAAGCCACGGTTTCTGAAGCAACATGCATGATTAATAAGAGATTAGGTTCAGTAATAAGTGGTTCAATCAGTCTCAGAGTGTTACTCAATAATTTGGTGGACTATGGTGACTGTTAGAGTTCTCGAGTTAAATTTAAACGTTAATTCTGGTTCCAAGGAAAAAAATATTAAAAAAGTTGAACACAAATGATCAGTAAGGCATGCCTTCGAATTCCAATATGGAATGTTATTTTGGTAATTCCCAAGAAACTTTAATACTGATGTAGTTCCGAGGTCTGGTCAATTGGAATTAGAAGAAGATTAGTGCTTTTAGCTATTAATTTTTTTTTAATCATTTTTATGGTGTTTTTTTTTTTTTTTTTATATAAACTATTTATTTATGGTGATTTAAGAATCTAAAATGGCCTATTATGTTACCAGGAAATTGCTGTGAATATGGCATTAAGACTAATAGTATCAAAATTATAAAACTAAGCGTAAAACGGGTAATTACACTATACTCCGGGAGTACATTAAATGCGTACTCCTTCCTCTCACAGAAGTTGTGAGTCCCGCTAATTAAATTCATGATGGGACCCACCACTTCTGTGAGAGGAGGGAGTACGCATTTAATATACTCCCGGAGTACCTAATAATTTTCCGGGTAAAACTTAGGTACAGTTCTTAATTAAGTTCTCTAATTGAATTCAAACACTTGGTTGTATTAACCAATGAAACACAAACAATGTCATCTTTTCCAAGAATATTTAAATTCAATGTATTTGAATTCAACTAAGAATCTAATGTACTTGACCTAAGGAATTGTACCTAAGTTTTATCCTAAAACTAAAACTAAAACAAAGAAAATTAAAATTATTCAGTAGTCTATGACTACAAATAAATGGGTAGTCCCCCTCTTACATGAATGGTAGCTTTTACTATGAATTTAATTAGTAAGACCCACATTTATGTGGTGGGACTCACTATTCATGTGAGAGGGAGACTATATATTTATTTGTAGTCCTAGATCACTGAATAATCACTCGTAAAACAAAAAAGTATTTTCAATAGTTTCGCCGCCTAGGTCTGTTGAAAAAAACAAAAAAGGCATGTGAGACATAGAAGCCTCGTGAGATATTCTCAAGATTATAGCTTCTCTTTTAAGTTTAAGGAATGTGAGACTATTTTTTTTTTTTTTTTTTTTTTTTTTATGAAAAGGCATGTAACGCTTTTTTAATAAGCTGAGGTAAGAAAATTAGGTTTTCATTAGATTAAGTTGAAAGGAATTATACAATTTCTAAGTTTATATGAGAAAAAGTAGATAATACAGATCAGTTCTAGCCTTCTAGGCTTGCCTAGTGCCTATATTGCAAAAGGGCTTAAAAAAATTGGGATGCTAATTGATTTTATATATATGGGATGTGCGTCTTTGTATCTTCAACCCTAAGAATGCTTCTAAAATATTGGGTGGATGGAAATCAAATCCAATTGAAATCATAAACAATTTTATTTTATTTTTTGTAAATATTGTGAATGTACCGAATCATCATTTATCCCTAAAAACTCGAGGATTTAATTTGTGTAAACCAATCTCCCACATGAACCTAATATTTTGGTTTGTTATGTAAAACCCAAATTTCTGACTTATTAAAATACTTGTCACATGCCTTTAATATATATATATATATATATATATATATATCTATACTATAATGTAAAACTGAAGCTTTTTGACTTTTGGTTGACCTCATAATATTGCGCCACATAAGCTTTTGAGTTCTCACAATTTTACACCTTATTATTTTAATATATATATATATATTTAATTGAATTTAAATTTTATTCTATAATATATTAAACATTTCATTAGAATCTTGATATATTATATTTTTTTTAATAGAAATAATATATTATTCCATATATATAAACACAATCATAATAAATGCCTAATACTATAATATATTTTATATATAAACACAATAATAATATGTCTTTTAATAATTATCAATTTTCATATTTAGATAAAATATAAAAGACAATAAAAATCATAGTTAGACTAATAATTTTTTAGATTTAATTTTAATTCATTTTCTGTGCATCGCACAGGTTTGCGACTAGTATATATATAAAGAGAGAGAGAGAGAGAGAGAGAGGCTCTTTATGTCATAAACCACTCAACAAAAAAAAAAAAAAGTTGTGTTTTTAAATGTCACTTTAATTTTGGTAACTTTTTAGTACCGTATTATTCATAGCAATTATGTAACAATATAATAGGAAAATTGTTTGTGCACACCCTTTCGGCTCGGATAAGGATCCTCTCCATTTGAAATAAAATGGAGAGTCTCCATTTCATGATCTAGATTAAATATTACAGATCTAACAGTGTACAGATTGCCATGTCATTTAAAATTTTAAATGACAAGGCAGTCTATATATCGTTAGATTTGTGAAATAAAATCTGATTCATGAAATGGACAAATGGAGAGATTTCCAAATGGAGAGGATCCTTATCTTTTCGGCTCTCGCATGACCTCAACAGATTTTTTTACGAATGTGTGTATCAACCATGTGCATTAGGCCATTTTTGGTTCTTAAATCAGCACAACTAAGCCAAATCTCAGTACGAAGTTTTAAAAGAAAAATTGGTTACAAAAGAGTCTTTAAACATAAGCCTCTGTAATTAATTCAAGTCTTTAAAAGCAACTGTCAAGCCTTTCCATCCCACTTCAGCCATCTTTTGGAGCCTAACAATCTCCTCATGCATGGTCTCAAGCTCTTCTTCAGTTTTGCAGATTGTTTCTGCTTCTTGACTCATGCTGCTATACATTCTATGTAATTCCTTTTGCTTTTCGATCAGTTCTCTTTTTCTTGCAAGCAACTCCAATTCTAGCTTCTGTACTGCTTGGTTAAGCTGTGTCAATTCAGTGGCTGTACGCTGAAGAGCGACATGATGCTCATTCAAAGCAGCAAACCTTTTACGTTGCTCTTCTTCCCTGCTCTTAACCTTCTCTTTTTGGTTTACTGCAACATTGAGATTGCTCACCATTTTTTCTAAACTCTCAAGATAGAAGCTTAGGAGGGCATGCCTACTTGCACCTAGTAAGTCAGGTTTATCAAGTAGCAGCCCTGCAATCTTTTGGAACTTGGCTCTAGCCTCATTATTATCTAATAGAATACTACCAACAGATTGCTGCAAGAAAACCTTCAACTTGAGGATGGCTTGCTTGAGTTGTTCTTGGGTAGGCTCAGAAGTTGCTCCCGAGGAAGTTGAGATAGCTTTGGTATGGTTCTGATTGTTAAGGAATCTCACATAGGTTAGATATGAGGGTTGTGTTAGTAGTCTTATGTATAAATAGGACACCTCACAACACATTGTATTCATCCAAATTATATCATACAGAGAATATAATAAAGATGTAGCCCATTGGCTACATCATGTGGACGTAGGCTCACATAGCCGAACCACTTGAAAACCCTAGCCTCCATTCTCTCCCTTTCTCTCTATCACTCTTTTATATTTTCCATTATCATTAGATTTAGGTTATCCACATGGTATCAGAGTTCTAAAGCTTTAACGAGCAACTCGATCCTTCCGCTTCTGCATTTTAAAAAAAAAAAAATCCATCCAAAAAGCCCTTCAGCACAAATCTCATTTTTCTGAAAAATTGATTGCATAGATCAGTAGACCATCCAGAGATCGGGCGAACAGCGGGAACTAGAGTCCATTCCGAGCATCAACGCGCCTCCACACGCCAGAAAAAGTCTCAGATCTTCCTTCTCCAGTCACCGAATCAAGAATAAAGAACCTCAGATAGATAGATCGACCACTAATCTATCGAAATCCGCAAAAATCGGCGCAATCGGAATCGAGACGCGCCGCCACATGCAGTTATAATTTCTGGCCGTCCGATCCACGCGCCTCACGCGCCCCATCAATTGAGTGCCGCCACGTCAGCCCGGATCTCTGACCCGCGGTTCTCCTGACCCGGATCCGTGACCCGGTATTGTTGCAGATTAAAAAAAAAAATTCAAAAAAATTCAAAAAAAAAAAACCAGAAAACTGGTAGCGTCCAGAGAAAAAAAAAATCATTTTTATTTTAGGTTTTTTTTTCATTTTATTTTTTTTAATATTTTTTTTTGCAATATTTAAAAAAAAAAAAAAAAAGGGAAAACCATTTGTGGGATGTATATTTTGATGAGCCGAGCCAAGCCATCGAGCCACTGAGCTGAGATCCCCAGCCAAGACAATTTTAAGATCCGAGCCTCTGAGCCACTGAGCCGCGATCCGAGCCATCGAGCCATGATCTGACCAAGTCAAGCTGAAATCGAAGTCCCCAAGCCAAAATCCAAGCCACCGAGCCTCTAAGCCGAGATCCGAGCCATCGAGCTGAGATACAAGCCGAGTCGAGTTGAGCCAAGATATTTAAGCTATTATTTTGTAAACAAACTCAAAAGTTTCATTAAATTACACCTTGAGTTTGAGGGGGAATACTAAGGATTCTACATAGGTTAGATATGAAGGTTGTGTTAGTAGTCCTATGTATAAATAGGACACCTCACAACACATTATATTCATCCAAATTATATCATACAGAGGATATAATAAAGATATAGCCCATTGGCTACATCATGTGGACGTAGGCTCACATAGCCGAACCACTTGAAAACCCTAGCCTCCATTCTCTCCCTCTCTCTCTCTATCACTCTTTTATATTTTCCATTATCATTAGATTTAGGTTTTCCACACTGATATCCCTTTATAGCTTGAGACACATCATTCAACAGCTTTTCCACAGTTCCCATATCTTCTATTGCAGAAGAAAGGGACAAAGCACTAAGAGAAGGAATATCCTGTTCGTAGCCAAAGAAGTATTATAACAAAAGTTATAAGAAAAGTATAGGTTTAAGTTTAAAACTAAACATACTTACAGAAGTAGATCTAACATATGGCAAAGAAGGAGTCTGTGTTGATGTCACAATCACAGGATGATTAACAGTATTTTTCACCTGCATCGAAGATTTTCATCTAGAGTACATCTAAAATGTCAACTACGAATCAATTGCAATTAAATTCACATTTTGTTTAAATGGAGTAAGGGGGACTCATTTTGATTCCATGAGAAGGTCATGAAGTACACTTGCCTATGATCAGGGTGGCAAGAAATTTTACTAAACACACAGTAAAAAGCTTCCATTATTTGCTTGGAAAAATTCTAAACACTCGGTGGAGAGCTCAAAGAAACCTTTGAAAAATTACCCCCAATAGTTATCAAAGCTTTGAAAACCACTACTTTCGAGAAGCCTTCAATTGAAAAAATACCAATGTTGTACGTACTTCTTGTGCAAATAATATGAGTTTGGTGTATGTCATTTTTTTTGTTAAATTGGAAAAAAAAAAAATTAAAAAAAGTTTTTTTTTTTTTTTTTAAAACAAAAATTTCATTGTAATTCACATATATAAGGTTTCTAATTTTGTCATTAAAATCCCAAATTTATGGAATTATTTCAACTTAAAGTTTTTATCCAACTTTGTCATTCATTTTCGTTATTTGGGTCGTAATGGAACAAAAAAAAAAAGCTGAAAACTATTGAATAAATATTATGTTTCACCTCGAGCTTGTTCATAAATCAATTTGGTAGCCATTGAGCTATGAAGGTATAAACAAAAATCTTAGAATTCTTTTTTTTTTTTTTTTATTGAGAAACTGAAAATGAAATCTTTGTTTATGTTAGGAAATCAAAGTTGGTTATATAGGTGAAACATAAATTTTTATCAATGGTTTCACTTTTCTTTACTCCATTACTAAAAAAAAAAAATAACAAAAATGAATAATAGAGATAGACAGACATTTCAAATTGAACAATTTCTTAAGTATAAAACTTTTATTGGCAAAATTATATACCTATAACCTAATCTGAAGTAAGATAAATTCTTAGACTTTTTATGTAATTTCCCTTACTTTTTATCACCCAAGAATATATATTTTCTGTGAGAGAGAGACGATATATAGTAACTCTACATTTGAAGTAGGGGTGGGCAAAAAACTGTGGAATCCGACCCGCCCGACCAATCCGGCTGACCCGCTCGCCCGCCCGCCCGCTCGCATATATACGGACGGATACAGATACGGATATTTTAAATATCCGGATAACGGACGGATAACGGTTTTTGGAATTTTGGTTGGGTGGATACCCGCCCGCCCGAAAATATTTAGTTAAATAATATATATATATATATATATAATTATATATAAAGTTATAAACCCATAACTTAGTTTTTGATTATTTGTATTTTAATTTGTATTTGTTTTAGATTATTTGTATTTGTATTTGTATTTGTTGTTTTGTATGCTTGCTAAATTAGGGTAGAAATTAGAATGTATGACTATTTATTTAGCATGCTTGGTAGTTGCCTAGTTGGTAATTTAGGTTAATATGAATTTATAGAAATTAAAATGTATGATTATTTATTTAGCATGCTTGGTAGTTGCTTAGTTGGTTGGTAATTTAGGTTAATATGAAATTGATTTTTTGTATTTGTATTTGTATGTGCTTAGGAATTGTTGCATACTTGCATTTATGTTTGGTTTTTTATATATAAGAATGATTTAAAAAGTTAGCAAATAAGGAGGCTTAAATTAATAGTAAAAAAATGGCTAAAAAAACTAAATTAGTAGGCCCAATTATATATAGTTGTTAATTTGGCTTTAAAATGGCCCAAAAAAGTCCAAAACAATGATATGGATTAAATTTTTAAAGTCCACTTGCAAGCCTAAAAAAGTCCAAAAAAAGCCCACTTGCAAGCCTATTAAACCCGACCACCCGCCCGACCACCCACCCGCCAAACCCGCTCAACCGACCCACCCGCCCGAACTTATCAACGGACGGTTAGCGGACAGATTATCCGTGAATTTATTTTCTACGGACGGACAACGGATTTGCCCAATACCTGACCCGCCCGACCCGAACCCACCCCTAATTTGAAGAGCCTGGGTACGTAAAAGAAATTAAAAAAAAAAAAAAAGGAATTAGATTTGTTTTTTAAATATTTGTCTCTTCGGTTTTTAGCTTAATTTCTTTTCCAGTAACTAGAAACTAGGATTTTTTATTTTTTGTTTTTAACAAATTAAAGTGTTTTTCAAATGGCTAAGAAGATAAATCATAGTTTTCCATGAATAATATGGTAGATACACAAACACTTCCTAGAATTTATTAAAAAATTATACATATATTATATAAATAAAATAATCGTATATAAAATTAATATATTATTTTTTGGATTTAATATTCTTTTCATTTTAGTTTGGCTATTGAAAATTTTTCTCTAGCAGTTATAAATACACCACCATTTTGAATCCCCCTTGGGACTCGGTTATTGTTAGTAAGAATAAACACGAGAGGTGAAACAGATAGAGATTTTAAGCGAGGTGATCATCATGAGGGTGGGCAGGAGGAACCAACTTGAGAATTGAGATACAATTCATATTTACAAAAACCGTAAATTGAATGTTGAACCATTAAACCGGTGAACCGTATAATATTCTCGTTTGGTGAAATACTAGATTTACAAAAACAAAACTTATTAAACCGTGAATGATCGAAGGTTTTTAGCAGGAAAAAAAATACCAAACTGTATGGTTTTATACTTTTATTCAAACCATGTGGGTTGTTTTATGTTAAGTTATTTTAATCAAATAATCTTACTTTCATTCAATTTTTTACTTTTATTTGTGGGTTTTTAAATATTTCCTTTTAAACTTAAAATAAGTAATCAAAAGATAAATCCAAGTGTAATATATAGTCATTTTTTTTATATACAAAAAAATTAAATCTTATATTTGAATAAATTTTTTGAACAATAATATTATAATATTCTACTAATTTAAAATATATATATATATATAACTTGGGTATACTACATATTTATGTTTAAATTAAATAGCAACTCAAATTTTTTTTTTATAATTTATCTTCGAATTTTATGTATTCATTAATCAATTAATTTATATTTATATTATAAATTAATTAACAATTAATCCAATAATTTAGATTTCCTAATTCTCGCAGGACTCGGAATGAGAAACACAAACTTCACCACGATTCCGAATTCGATTGCTAATATAAACCCCCAAACCCTCTTTATAAATACACCCACGCTCTCTACTCTGTCTCTGTACTCCACGATTCCCTCCTCTTTTGCTCTCTTCTTTCTCCAGCAACATTCATGGACTCCCTCATGAAGAAGAACAAGGCACCCAATAGGCTCGTCGTGGACGAACCCATGCACAACGACGACAACTCTGTCGTCGTACTACACCCAGACACCATGGACACCCTCAACTTCTTTCATGGTGACACGGTCTTGATCAAAGGAAAGAAGAGGCGGGACACGGTTTGGATTGTGGTCAGGGATGATTCTTGTGACAACTCCAAGGTTTTGATGAATAAGGTGGTGCGGTCAAACCTCAGAGTCTGGCTTGGTGATGTGGTTTCGCTTCATCAATGTCCCGATGTTAAGTACGGCAACAAAGTTCATGTTCGTTCTCTTGATGTGGTTTCGCTTCATCAATTTCCAAGTTCTAATTGTTTCTATTTTACAATTCTTTTGTTCCTGGAGTATATTGATAAAATAATATATGCTTAGCATATAGTGGACAGAGAAGCAGTCCCCATAACTACTGGATGCAATGTAAACTACTTGAAACAAGATTAATGTGCAGCTTGGTGGAAGACATATCGATATTTTATTTTCTTATTCCTCTCTAATTCCTTCTTTATTACCTAACCTGTGTCTTGAACATTCGAATAGTATTTGGTTTTACACTAGTTTCACTTTCACTTTCACTTATGTATTTAGGATGCAATGTACAAAACCAAATGCAGTCTTAAAGTCACTATTCTTTGCTACTTCCCTTCTCTGTAGATTTCAACCTCCTGATGATAGAAAAAAGAAGATTCTCATTACAGTTGGAGTTGTACTTTTGGTGTCAAGCCTTATTGTCCTGATTTTAGGAATTCTTTGGTGGAAAGGATGTTTGTGAGGTAGAACATCAAGGGAACAAGGTAATTTAGTTCAGATATCATTAACTAGTCCGAATGCACATTGTTGATGTCTGAAATTTGCATCTACATGGAAATGACCGAAGTTTTGCATCTTCATATCAACAGTTGCACAGCTAGCCAAGAACTGAAGTTGCTGGAAAATCAGTTGACTGCCATCAAGCGAGCCGAGGAGCGGAAGACCTGCAAGGGACAAGAGAGTGATCGGAGTGGGCACCGGTTTGGGGCCGGCCTAGGAGGCTCCGATGCTTTTGTTAGTCGGAGTTCACCAGAAAAAATATGCAGAGAGAGTAATCTGGTGTTTTAGTGTACTATTCATACCTGAGTACGGGAGGAGAGTGGCATTTTATGCCCTTCAGTCATCCACGTGGCCTTCCGGAGGCCGTTGGATCTTGGGACACATGGTGGGTTTGTGGCCCTTCATCTGGCAGGTAGTGGCCAGCTCGTGCATGGTGCTGGGTGACGCTGCGAGGGCTTCATCCCTAGGATTCGCGGAGGACACCTGTGCACGATGAGGTATTGATCTGGTGAGGTGTCTCACTTGGTTCCCGTAGAAGATAAGGATGGATCTTAGTCTGGTGACTAAGCTATTGTGAGCAGTAGAAGGGAGTTGATCTTCTGAGGGAGCGGATGGTCTTCTTCTCGTAGTAGAAGGTCGTCATCCCTTACTTGGGAGAAATTGACAAATATCCCCTTCAGAAACTGTTGACTGGAATAGTTGAGCATGCATGAGGGATGGTCGTCATTTGGCTTAGTAATTGGAAGCTCATCACTCTTAAGGGCTAGAAGGTCGTCATCTCTTAATTAAGGAAAAGTTGTAAAATATTCCCATCAGTTGCCCCCCTATTCCGTGGTTGTCTGCGTAGACGACCTTCGGAATATGAAAAGTCAAGGATGAAAGGGAGATCTCACATGCTTTTTAGGCCTTTCGAGA
>BKZX01026730.1:0-19634 GCA_014362285.1 Fagus crenata
GTGGATGGGTCTACCTATGCATTTGTGTATGGTGCTACATATATTACCGAATGCAACTTCATAATCACATTCCATAGCTATTTTTCTCTTCTGCAGATTTCAGTCCACCTGGAAATGGCAAGAAGAAGATATTAATTGGGGTTGGAACTGCAGTATCAGTGTTATTCCTCGTCTTTATGATTTTAGGCATTCTTTGGTGGAAAGGCTACATAGGAAGCAAGATATCTAGGGAAAAAGGTAATGCAGATCACTATATCAGCATATTCTGTTCTCATAGATCATAAGATTGTTGATACTCCAATCAAACTTAATGTGCGTTTGACTCTTTCCTCAGGAGAACCAATGTTTAATTTCACTCTCTATCAGTAATTGGTTGGTAGCCTAGTATATCAGTTACTCATCCAAATATTTCATATTCCATACACCAAGTGTGCAAGTTCATATTTGCTACACGATCAACTCATTACGATGCTGTCTTATTCTTAGATATCTTAAGGGCACCCTTTTCCACGCTATGCCCTTTTCCGTTTAGTCTCCTCTTATTATGCAAACCTACTTTGATGCTGATTGGGCAGGAGATCCCACATATTGACAATCCATTATTGGATATTGCTTTCTCCTAAATTTCTCTCTAATCTCATAGAAAAATAAGAAACAGTAGAGCACCATTCTTTGCTTGTAATGATGTCTTCTACAAACATACCAAACACATCAATATCAATTATCATCTTATCCGATATCACCTCCTCCACAAGGTTCACAATCTCCCCCACTTAAATCCCTAACGTCCTTGTTAGGGTCTATATGTTCGAGCCCACACGGGATTACTAGGTTGGCTCTGATACCATTTATAACAACCCAAGGAAAGCGCTAGCCACATCTACGCTTATGCCCCAAAAGGACTAGTCAAGTTACAATTGGGGCTCCTTGCAGTTGTTAATAAAGCCTAGTTCGACCCAATAATTGCCCGATGTGGGACTCAACAAATACACACAATTATTAGAATTTGGGGCATCACAAAAACAATTAAAAAAATGTTTAACTTGTCCAAAATGGGTTTCAGTTAACTCAACTGGTAAAGTCTCTTGTCGTCAAACAATGGACTTGGATTCGAATCCCGCCTACACCAAAAATCAATTAGTGTGTTAGCCTGATGGTAAGAGCAGTTATCATACAATAAACATCATAAGTTTAAATTCTATCATAACTATTAAAAAAAAAATTGCCCAAGAAAAAGGGGTGACGATAATTAAAAAAAAAAATTAGTTGAAATGACTTTTTTTTTGGGCACGTTAAACATTTTTTTTTTTTAATTAAACCATTAATGCGACACATAAGTATTTTATCCAAAACAAAAAAACATTAGTCACGTCAGCAAATTACTAATCCTACAAATTTAAATTTTTAATTTGCAAAGTGGCTAACTCCAACTCAAAAAACAAAAACAAAAACCGATGGAGTTAATGGTATATAGGTGGTGGCTGGGAGGTGATGCTTTGACTGGAAGGTCAATTAATTCATCTAGCCTTTTCGAAGGCGACTTGACTTATGGATTTATGGAATTATATTCTGACCTCTGACCTCAATTAATTTCTTTTCTATCCTGTCGGGTTTTTTTTCTTCTTCTTCTTTTGCCACAGTGTCATTAGTTTTTTTTTTTTTTTTTTTTGGTTGTTGTTGTTGTTTTACACAGGGTAAGTTGTTACTACTAATGGGGCACCTAGCTAGAATTTCAATTGGGTTGGAACCAAAGTATGAAACTTTTTTTTTTTTTTTTTTAATGAAAATCTAAAGTAGAATTCATTTTATTAATAAAATATCAATAAATGAAAAAATACATAATAACTATTTCTTAATATTTTGCAATGTAATTATCTAATAAATTGAAAGTCGGTTTTTTTATTATTTTAAATTATTAAAATCATTTATGATTGATTCTATATTAAATGTCCTATAAAATAAAAGTTATGTTTGTCAATTTCGGTTTCCTTAGAGAAATAAAATAATTTGGTATCCATCCAGACTAGATGAAAGAATTTGAATAGTCAACTACTTATTGAATTTATATTTTCTTTCAATATTCATTGGATCAATTAATAACCATTTATTTCTATTTTAACCCATATCTCCACTTAAGCCCATAGCCCAACTGCCCAACAAATTATTTTTTCTTCTTCTTATTTTTATATTCTTTTAACTCTCTTTTATTCTCTTCTTCTTTTACCATATCTTTTGTTTTTTCTTTTCCTTCTTTTTTCTTCCACACATTCTCTTATATTTTTTCTATTTTCTCTAGTGATAAATGGATGGGTTTAGGTGGGTTTGGTTGGGTTTTAAATGGGTTGGGTATTAAAAAACCAATTATCCATTTATACCAATTTAGCAAAGTAGGTATTATCCAAACCCAATCGAACCCAATTATATAAGTTAAAACCTAAAACCATCCATTTACCCATTTATTGTATGTATATATATGATCAAAATATCCTAAATGACCTAAATACTCCTAAAACCTTTAAGTTTACCAAAATATCCTTAGAGCTTCTAAAAAATGTACCCAATGATTTACCCAATAGACAACTCATTGGGTACCCAATAGATTACCCAATTAAGCCCATTTATTTAAATAGATAAAAAATGGGTTGACCCAATTAAACTCATTTATTAAATAGGTGGGTTTGGGTGGGTAATACATGGGTAGTTGGACTGGTTATTGGGTTTAGACAATTTTTGCAACATTTCTTTTCTTTTCTTTTTTTCTTTTTTTTTTCATTTCCTCTTTCTACTGTGCCACCATATATGCATTTAAGACCAACTACTCTTCTTTATCCCCTTCCTCTTTTTTCTTTCCTCTCATTACATTTCAATCTTCTTCTTATTATTTTTTGTTTTTTTTCTTTCTTTCTTCTTCAGTTTAAATCACAGGGGCAAGTTTAATTTTCATGGGCCATCTTCTAAATTGTCCTTTAACAATAGTCAACATCTACCCATCGAATTTTTTTTCTTAAAGCTGGCACGCGCCATGTCCCTTTGGCCATACCGTGGCTCTGTCCCTGCTAATGGGTTATACATAAGAAAACAAACTTTAATAAATATGACCCTGACTAGCGACCCTCAACTATATTTTTTATCACACGAATTATAGTTGTGTGTAAATATGACAATGTTATCTTGGTCAAATAAAAAGAAGAAGAATGGAGCATTAATAATAATGATAACTAGCTTCTTCAAAGTTATTAGCATAGTAAATGCCTTTTTTTAAATAAAAAATAATAATAATAATAATTAATCACTTTTAAATTGTAATCACAAATAGTTATAATTTAAGTATAAAACGTATTTCATAATTTTATAAAATTTGATTTAATTTTATTTTTAATTTTTTTATCTTATTTATTTAATATATATTTATTTTATGTAGGTGTGTTAGTGGGAGAAAATTTAAATTTCTTAATTTATCTTATTCTTAAATCACTTACAATTAGGTAATAGGATTATTTTTAGAAGTGATGTTGTAGTTGATCATGAGGATAACCTAAATCCACAAATATTTGTAAATACAACAAAAAGCATTAGACAAATTGTCGAGGGTTACTGGTAGAGAACTCTCTGATACCTAAGTCAAAGAGTATGTCAAGAGTTTAATTTTTGGAAATCAACGTGAATTCCAAGGATATGTTATTCATACATTTTCCTTGCCGATCATTTATCATTATTCATAGGAGTGATTTTCTCCTTAATTCTTGCGAGAGTGAATTCCTTCATTGTCTGTTTGGATAGGGTGGATTTAGGCTCATGGATTTGGATATGAGGGCCCAAATTCAAATTCTTTATTTGGATGACTTAAAATCATTAGGATTTGGATTTGGATCAAATCCATCCAGGATTTTGAAGGCCCAAATTCAAGGATTTCAAATGACTTCTTAAGGTAGGAATTTCATAAATCCTCTTATTGGATGCCAACACTTAAAATGACTAAAATATCATTAAATCCTCTAAAATACATTTAAAAGCTCTAAAATGACTAAAATGCCCCAAAAATACCAAATGACCAAAAAAAACCTCCAAAATGACCAAAATACTCACAAAACTAGCAAAATAATAAAAAAAAAAAATACTTATGGAATCATCAAAGCTACCCAAATACTCCTAAAACTAGTCGCAAACCCGTGCATAACTTAGTAAAAATGAAATCATATTATGTTATGTACGGGAAAGTTACTGAATATGATATAATTAAAAGAAATTGATAAAGCATTAAATCATTTAAATTCCTAACTCGTTGAAATAGACTTGTGATCATGTATGTCAATACCCCATTAAAATAAACTCTATGAAATAAAAAGTTTGGGTGGATTTTATAACAGATAATATAGCTTTAGTTAAACTCATAAATAAAACAATAATAAAAAAGATGTTTTGGTGTTTAGTAGATTTTCAAGTTATTCAAGTTGTTCAAGTTTTATCGTGGTTGTATATTTTTAATCTCTTAGTATCAAGTAGTTAATTAAACTCTAGTATGAAAGGGGTAGAAATTAAATGCAGTAAGCATTTAAAAAATAAATGATGTGTAAATTGTGAAGGCTAAAAAAAAGTCAACAAGATTTCAATAGAAAAACTATATAGAATTGCTTTAGCAAAATTTGGCCCAAAGACAACGATTGAATAAATAAATAAAAAATAGATAGAAATTTTTCCAAAATGTTCATCTAAATGACAATGAAAAAAATTAAAGTAGCTCTTAAAAGTTGTGTACGTCATTGTATATTTATTTGTTAGTCTATGATTTATGAGTCGAAGTGGGCCTCCATGTGTTTGGCGAACACCTAATACATATAGCAAAGAGAGATCTACGGGTGTAGAAATTAAGGGAAATAAACAATAATTATAACTAAGTTTTTAACTTATGGTAAACAAATTAAACACAAAATAAAAGAGACAACACACAAAGATGTAAATTACTGTTTATGCCAAACATGGTTTCATTTTGAATACTACTAATAAAATTGAATAAGGATATTATCAATAATACAAATTAGAGAGAGGTTGTGAAGTTCTGAACTGAATGATCTAAGTCTAAAAAAAGGTTTCAAAAGCACATAGATAAAATTATGTTAGTAAGGTTGTAAGGGTGTATAATTAATTAGTCTCAATAGGTGTTATATCATACATGCATTGGATTGTGAGAGGGCAAATGAGGTTGTGATTGAGGATATGCATCCAGTATATTATTGTTTGTGCAATTTAATTTTGGCACATCTTAAGCCTAAAGCTATTCCCTAGCCACTATTAACCACGTGGCAACAAAATGCAAAACATATATGTTCCCTCTTTGTCCATCCATGGGTGAGCGAACTATTCACCACTCACAAATCCTTATCTTCTACATGAGATTAGACTACCCATAGTTGGACACATATATTTTGTTCAGTATTAATTTGGGGAAAAAGAGAAAATTAACATATAGATCCTTGTAGTAAAGAGTTAGATTTTATTAGTTTTTCAAGCTTGAACGTATTATAATCCCAGCTGCTGTGGATTCAGCCACCATTGAAATTGAGAGATCATGACAAATATCATCTACCAATCAAAGAAGTAATCTCTTTGTTTTGTATTAATTCTTTAATCTCCTATAGTCTTCTGTTTCTATTTTTTTAAATGAAAATTATGGATCTTGACCACCAACAGATACATCTACAAAAGAGTTATTTTGAAGGATTTTTTTTTTCTTCTTCCATATTCATATTCACGTGGAGTTGCAAACTGTGACAGATTGTAGGCTTTAAATTGGAGGTCGTTCAAAAAACATCCTCTCACCAATAGATACAGACAAAACAGAGACATATATGAAGGTGGAAGAGAAGAGGATTGATTTTCTCTTATGAAACCGAAACTCTTCGCAATATATAGCTCCATCTCTAGCTGCGCTGATGCCGATCTACATGTTAAGATCTCACCTAAGACTATTGACTCCATGAAAGTCTTTGAAGAAGGTGGGAAAAACGGTTGATAGAGGACATAAAAAGTGGACGAACAGGCCAGATTGAAGGTTTAGGAGATCGTTTGAATTGGTAAGGATAATAAAGTTGCGGAGAGAATGAGCTTGAGGTGAAAGTCGGGCAGAAAGCCAAAAAGTCGAGGAAAGAAATAAGCCAAAACCAATTTTTTGTTTTGTTTTTAAAATTAAGTTTGAAATGGAAAATTGTAAGGCTTCAAAAGCTGATGTGTCAAAATTATATGAGGTCAATAAAAAAATAAAAAGTTAAAAAAGCTTTGGTTTTACATTATAGTATAGATGACCAAAATAACATCAATACCCTAAAATGACCGAAATAAACTAACAAATTCAAAAATGGCCAAAATAATCCCTAAAATACACTGAGAACACCTAAAATAACCAAAATAATCCCGAAAACTCCAAAATGACAAGATAAACTAATGGAATACTCACTTTTTCATTTAGTTTTCTTGACTGCCAATTAACTTCTTGTGATTGCTGCGCATAATTAAATAAAGAAACAAAAGACAAAATCTTGTAACAACTTGGTTTTTGAGTACCTGTTCATATATTGGAATTTATTTTCTTTTCCTCTCTTACAGCTTTTGTGTGATCAACTGCAATATTGTGCCTTCTAAGTCGCTTACTTTCTTCTCATTCTTTCGAAGTCATCTAACTAGTTGAGAGGCATGCAAATATTTGCTTAAAATTTGTCTTGTTATATTGTTAGATGCAGTTTGACATCTTAGTCTGATGCCTTGACAAAGTTAAGAGGATTAGATCTGCAAACTGGTTTTTTTACATATAGACAAATAAAAGCTGCAACTAACAGCTTCAATGCTGCAAACAAGCTTGGGGAAGGTGGTTTTGGATCAGTTTACAAGGTATCTGACAATATTTTTCTATTCTAGATTATATTTTTTATCATATTTTCTTTCTATTCTCCTATTAATCCTTTGACATTATGGAGACATACCTGAAGAAATGCATACCTAAAAATGTATATTTTTCTATTCCCAATGCAGGATATATTGTTAGATGGTACTATAATTGCAGTTAAGCAACTTTCTTCAAAATCAAAGCAAGGAAGTCGTGAATTTGTGAATGAAATAGGCATGATATCTGGTTTACAACATCCAAATCTTGTTAGATTGTATGGATGTTGTATTGAAGCAAAACAATTATTGTTGGTATATGAGTACATGGAAAACAATAGCCTTGCAAATGCTTTGTTTGGTAAGCTAATGTTTTATACCTTACCATGCATTTTATGTTGATCTTAGAAGAATGAGGAACACACACTAATGATAAATTTCATTGATTGGGTTTTGAACAACAATTTCAGGTCCTTTGGAGGGGCGGGTAAATTTGGACTGGCCTGCAAGACAGAAAATATGTCTGGGCATAGCAAGAGGTCTGGCTTTCTTGCATGAGGAATCGGCACTGAAAATTGTTCATAGAGACATCAAATCTACAAATGTGTTACTTGACAGGGACCTTAACCCTAAGATCTCTGACTTTGGTTTGGCCAAGCTTGACGAGGAGGAGAACACCCACATTAGCACCAGAATTGCTGGAACAATGTGAGCTACCTTCCTTTATTTTGTCCCCTCTTTACTTCTTTTTGGAGTCTATTTTTTCCCTATTTTTGTCATCGCCTCTGCAGATCTTGATTATGGGGTAATATGAATAGATGTTAATCTTATAGTCTGTAGTGTTGGGTTGTTGCCCTGAAAGTATACCAGAAAATGGCAGTAATAAAGTATCTTTACAAAGTCAAGTATGGAAAGTGCTATCAGAAAATAATTGGCTGAAGTACTTCACTGGAACGTTTATGTGTTTCGAATCTACATGTGAACACAACCATGCTCATAGAAATTGCTTGTAGTATGGTTCCACAACCATTGTATAGATTTACCCCTAAACTGTTGCTCCCTCTCAAAAAATGAATAAATTATATAAAGAAACTTAAATTCATATATATTTTTAATCCTAAAATATCTGACATGTGGATCTCAGTTGCAACATTCTCCGAGTCAGCTCAACTGTTAACAACGTATATTATTTTTCATTTTGAAATGTTGCCAATTAGCAAAGAACCACCAACATCAAATGTAATAAATGATTAGAAAGTTTTAATTTTTTAAATTTTTTTATATACTATTTGTTACATACTCTTGAATAGTAGAGTAGATATAATATCTTTGCTCAATTGCATAATCAATGTTCAAATTCGCAATAATCTGAACCCCCCATCCCCTCTCCCTCCCTCTTCTCCCCAACCAGCCAACCCAAAATAAAGGACATCTTTGAGTGTAACTCAAGCACTTGGATCCACTTTGCCACTTAAAAATAATTTTCTTATTATTGTTGCTTTTGTTGTTTTGTTATCGCCTCTAGTGCAATGAAGCTAAACACAATTATTGTGGCTTTATTAATTGTGTAAATATCATTTTTTTAAAAGAAAAAAAAAAAGTAATAATAATTGCAATATTTCCTGTATAACAGTAGATTGGCTAATCTTATGCTTAGAAACTTGACTGATGCTGGGCCTTTTGATTTTAGAAGTTCATAGGACCATAAAAGTGAACCAAATGCCGTAACTTAATGTATGTGTTGCAGAGGCTACATGGCACCAGAATATGCATTATGGGGTTATTTAACCTACAAAATAGATGTTTACAGTTTTGGAGTTGTTGCATTGGAAATTGTTGCAGGGAGGAACACCATGAAATATCGACCAAACGAGAATTTTGTATGCCTTCTAGATTGGGTAAGAGTTTGACTAATTGAGCAGTATATTTTTCTTGCATGTTCAAAGTTCAAGTTGCATAACTAATTTGTCTTCATTTAAATCAAAGTGATATGCTAATGATATCTTTACATCTTGTTAAAACATTTCAACACAATAGAGAAAGTCAATCATTTTTGGCAAATATATGAAAGGAATGACTTTACAGAAAAATGTTGTTAATAGTTGCTTTATCAATATTTTTAATAAAAACAAAGCTATTCTTTTATTAAGTTACTAACTTTTAATTCTATATTTTATTTCAATCATTTAAATTGGTGGCCTGTTGTTTGCTTACCTGGAAAACATCATTAAAAAAAATGTAAATCTCTTTTTTTTTTGGTGTTCCTATTCACTTCAGGCCATAGCCTTACAACAGAAAGGAAATTTGATGGAATTAGTGGACCCAAAATTGGAGCCTGGGTCCCATAAGAAGCACTTAGAATGATTAAAGTAGCTTTATTATGCACTAATCCATCACCAGCGCTTAGGCCCCCTATGACTGCCGTAGTAGGCATGCTTGAAGGCCGGACAGTTGTTGATGAATTGGCCAGGGGTCCGAGTGTTTATGGTAATGAATGGAATTTTGAAGCCTTAAGAGACCAGTTTGATCCGACCATAAGACCTAGCTCAGTTGAAAATCAGAGCCTCGACCAAACATCAAATGCAACATGGATCGAGTCTTCTTCTACATCTGCCCATGATCTCTATTCGACTAATCTTGACACTCGGTAATATATATATAAGAACTAAGCATGCTACTGACCTCTAGCTTATGTGACAAGTAATGTGCTTCTTTAATGACAAGAAACTATATTTGCTTCATGAACTTCAAGAGTTAAACAATGAGCTATGTGGTTTTAATTCCAAGATAATACTTTGAATGTGATTTCGTTGGTTGGGACTAAGATATGGCTCTGCGAGGGGAACGCTCATTTATTTTGGCCATTGTCCACTTATGAACAAAAATTTGCTCTAAGATGAAGCTAGAGGTATTTTCTCAAATTGTTCCCTCTAGATATTTGTGGAATTTACATTAGACAATATGGTCTAGAGCTGCTCATCTAAAACAATATATTGTCTAGAGCTTCTAATAATTGTGAGTTGTCTAGGCATTTTGTTAATGCTAATTAATCTAATATGAGTATATTTATGTTGTAAATATCTCTAGATTTCGTGTGGTATATATAATTAATTTCCTTGGATAATTTGAATGAGAATAACTAGCAGGAAATGATTTAACTGTTGATCTGCCTACCAAGAATTAAACGTAAGAGAGAGAGAATACCAAAATGAAAATGAACTTGATTAGTGATTAACACCTTCTGTTTTGTATCTGTCACATTTGTGAATAGTAAAACTTGAACATTATCTAGGGATATTAACTCCTTTTGGCCTTCACTTTTTTATTTTTATTTAAAAAAAAAAAAAAAAAAAAAACAGTAAGTAAGAACTTAAAATATAACAAGAAAAATCAATTACAAAGTTGCTTCCCACACATATCATGGCTTAGGTTCTTCCATTTAACACTACATAACTAGAAAGTTGAAAATTCTTCAAGTAACATCTAAATCTATTGATTTGAACTCAACATAGGGTTCAGTGTGCCATCTTGGAACCCTACCACTTGTATAAACTGGTAAGATTTAAGGTCATGAAAAGTTTAAGAGGAGACAATCCACAGATTCATGAACAGTTGCAATGTACAAAAATGTCTAAAGTAGCATATGATTTTTCTCAAGCAATCACATGCATTTGTTTCTTCTAGAATTGTAAGTGTTGTGATGGCTTAATGCATATCATTGCTAATTTTGAATTTGTCTCGTTTTTGGGAACGAGCAATGAGATCTATGTAACTATCTCAAATTAGTGCTGTCCATTCGGTCATCAAATGCAACAAGGATTGGCTTTGCTTCCACATTTTCCCATAATATCTCTATTCTACTAATTTGGACTCTCAATAATATAAGCAACTAAGCGCTTGCTTATGTGACAAGTAATGTGCTTGTTTCATGATAAGAAATTGTAGGGGACTAGAGTCTTTTTTATTAGGGTGGGCCATCCGACCCATTTAAACAAGGCTCACGTACCATTGGGACCAGTTGACCTAGTTATATCTAGTAAGGCAACCGACCTAAATTTGTTTAACCAAGGATTGCATACCCTTGAGAAGTTTACTGCAACTATTGACCCAGGCACTTCATGCCCAAGGTTCTTGGTAGAGGTTCCTCTCCCTGATTGAGGAGAATTCTTGCCTAACTTGTGAGGTCGGTGGGAGAATGTCAAGGGTGCCGAGCATCAAAGGGCCCTTGCTATAGTTGGAAGATGTGTGAATGAGCTAACCACTCACTTACCATCGTATGTGATTTAGATATATAGCTTTATTATGCATTAATCCATTACCAGCGCTGTGGTCCATCATGATTGTCGTAGTGAGTATGCTTGAAGGATAGACAAGTGTTCATGACTTGAACATGGATCCAAGCATTTATGCTAACTAGTCACAAACCTGTGCGATGCACGGGAAACTTACTAAAAATGAAATCTAAAGAATTGATGTCTTAGCTATCAATATATTAAATTGACCTATATATTCAATTTTTATCAAACGATAGTATAAGAAATAAATAAATAAATAAAAGAAGTTTGATAGAGAACCTTACATAATAGTTCCAAACAATCCTTTTCCATGTTCTAAAAAAGCCTTCTGCTATAGCCAAAAGATTTCATTTTCAATTTTCCCTTTTAAAGATGCAAAATAAACGCGAAAGTTTAAATCGGATTTGAACAAAAGAAAAAATTATAATCGGCTTTAGAATAATCCATTTAAAGATGCACCAGAATGTTTTATACAAGAAAGTTCATGGGACTCCTATATTTCAAAAGTCCACACTATTACTACCATCGCATAAGTACAAAGAAAAACTCTGTCAAACCATCAACTATAATATTAATGAACTTTCAATAATCTGCTTGAATCAATTAGGACCCCAATGACTACTTGTACTTGATTAGATACATAAACACACTACTCAATCCGTAAGTAGCAAGTAGCAACCTAGCATGTTCATTAGCTTCTAAAACGGGAAACAAATAGAAAATGACTTTATATTTTGACATAGTAAACAATCCACTTTTGATTGTTTGTATCCTATATCCATAAGGGCCAAAGAAAATTTAGGCTTCAACACTTAGTGAAAATAATAATATCTTACTAATAGAATTTCAAGGGGGAGGGGGGTTGGAAGAGGGTTCTTTTCCAACTAAAATAATATTAGATATATCAAAATTATTGAAGACCATTCCACCACTTACAAATATGACAATATTTAATCTGATTGTAACTTACTCAGATAATTGTTTAACCTTAAAGAAAAAAACTAAATGGTTAGGCACATAAAATACTAAAGATCAGCCACATTGCTCAAAGTACATGGAACCAATGAAAATGAAGTAGATGTTCAATCATACATTTCAATCATCTTATGTCAGCAGGCAATAACAATTTACCATGCTTGCCGTCCATAAGAAACCCAAAAAGTATACCAATACATTACATTGTTAATGTCTACAGACCAACCATATTAGAAAAACCAACATTCAAGTTTACATAAGTTTCCAACCACAATAGAACAATTAGTACCTTAAGAGTATAAGGAGTTAACGATAGGTTTTTTGTATGAGAGAGTCCTCTAAGAAACTTATTTTCCCTATAAGCATCTCCTCTCCTTCGGTAATGAGCTTTCCGAATCCCACATCAAGATATGCCTTAATTAGTGAGGTTGAGTCATAAAAAGAATAATCACTTAAGAGTTCATCAATGTAAATGAAGATTTCAAGACTCATTCCAAAAATCAATTTTTAACAATTGTCGCAAACCCGTGCGATTCTTAATATTTCAGGATTCATTCCAAAAAATAAATTTTTGATATAAACCAACCAAAAAGAAATTCAAAATAAAAAATAAAAGAAGAAGAAGCATAGAGATAGGGAGAGAAAGAATATGCTAATTTTTTTTTTATACCTTTAGGATATTGGTGCCACAGGACTCAACACTGAGTAGTATGGCGATGAACTCGTGGGGCTTGAGGTTTAGTGTCTTCCAAAAGTCCATAGCAAGATGAGCCTCAATAAAAAAATTAAAAAAAAAAAAAAAAAACCCTTTTGATCTCTTTGGCAACCTAAAAAGATTGGGAATTTCTTACTCTTTTATTTATAGATGAAAAAAAACAAAAAAAAAAATTATTAGGGAAAGTCTAAAATTTTGTTTCTAACTACATACTTATGGGAAAAAAAATATAAAATGCCTTTAAATATTCAAGTTCTACTTAAACAAAATTACAGAAAAACTTCTAAATTCACAAAAATTCTACTTTTGTAGTTACTATTCATCTACTTGGTTCTTCAATTAGACCCTTCAATGTTCAAATAGCAAGCAATATCGAAAAATAAGTTACAGATTTAAACCTTCCTAGTCCTTGTGCAACACAAAAATAACAAAAAATAAGAAGTTTTAATTTATACTATCAAGCCTTTTTTTATGAGTTTTGGTGATGGAAAGTTTGGTTCAAGCATTTCATCAAACACTTTAAAAGAGCAGAAAACATAGGCCTCAAACACAATATGATAGTGTTCATCTATTCTCTTTTTTGCAACATAAATCCTCTAAATAACAAAAGAATTGGCAAATATGCCTTCAGAAAGGCAATTGCTGATCCTTATATGTATCAAATACAAATAGCTATTGACAACAAAAAGCCACCAACCTTATATTTATATCAAATATGTCTTTGACAGCCAATTGCTGAACCTTGATATAGTTAATCAAAATAGCTATTCTGACTATATCAAAGCAACTCAACTTATATATATTAAATTCTGTCAATCCAACTCAAATTCTAACTTCCTATACAACCAAAACTTAATCATAATCAATCAAACCCAAAAGAATTCAAAATCAAATCAAACCCCAAAGAAAGAATAAGATTATTACATGTCCTTACTTGATACTACCGCTTTTCTCTCTAAAAAAAATCAAGATTTGCATATTTAGAGACCTCTCTTTGGTGAGACCGTGAGAGGGAGAGAGACATATATAGTGATACCTCTGTATAAGCAATTCATGGATATGTAATAATATGCAGAAAGAGAACAGGCTAGCAAACAAAAATTTGACAGCACAAAGATAATTAGAAGTAGTCACAAAATAATTGCAAGTAATTTGATAAACTGAAAAAATACGAAAAAAGAAGAGATGCATTCTTCAAGTGTAAAGTTACAGATACTTTCCAGTAATCAGAGTGGTTGGTGAGATTAATTTCTACTAATTAATCCAAGAACCATTAATCTAAAATGAAGCATTCATAAATCTTAAGATAATTTATCATTGTTATAGTTTGATCGTGAGAAAACTCCATGTTCTTCTATTTTCCCCATTGTTTTCTCAGCAACCAAACTCAGAATTAAACACACACAAATAGAACAAACTTATAAGTACCTGTTGAATTTGGTATCCTCAAGGATTCCACGTACAAATGCTCAAAGGGTATTTTTATGGTTTTGTGCAGAAGCCTGCAAAATGCACACAAAGGGTGAAGTGAATACAAGTGAATTTGTAAAGTTTGCAAGTTAGAATGGAAAGTATGTATTGTATAGTCACCAAACAAAGACTTCTGCTACCAACAAAAAAAAAAAAAAAAAACTATTCAGGAACAATGAATGGACCTTTTCTTTCTTTGGCGTTGATCCTTCTAGCACAAATTCCTTTGTAAGGTAAACCATTTTGCCTGAAATATTGTAAATTGATTTATGAGTATACTTCTCTAAATTTGTATTTAACAAAAAAAAAAAAAAATTATAAGTACCTCTTTAGCACATTATCTAATGACTTTTTGTTTGTAGATATTGCCATCTCCCTATAGAAGTAACCTTATTGTGAGTATAACAGGGAGAAAACATGAATTAAAAATTGTAAAACATCAATAGAAGCTACATATCAAACCAAAAGGAAAATTAGACGCATCCTGATCCCAACAGAAACCTGTAAAAGATCAAAAATAAGAAAAAGAGAGCCTAACCTCAGAGGGAATTTCCAATCCTGGTATCCTTTGGCGACTATATATACAACTAAGGAGCCTTAGGGGGAAATCGAATGGTCTGTAATTGAAGAATGACGGTTGCAATGGGTTGCAATTGAAGTTTTTGAGGCAAGATTTTATAAGTAATAATTGAAAAGGGGGGGGTTAAGAAAAATAAAATGGCTTGGCAGTAGATGCGGAGTCGCAAGAGAGAAAGAAAAGAGGGGAATGGGGAAAAAGAAAAAGAAACATGTAGGGGAGGTGAAGAGGCAAGATAGTGAGAAAGGAAGGATAAAGATGGAGAGGGAAGGCATTCAATGGTCTGCCCATTATTTAATAAGCATTAGTGGGGGAGACTGCATTTAATTGGAAGGAAAAAAAATAATAAGTATAGTGAGAAAGAGAGAAAAGAGGAAGGATAAACATGAAGGAGGATTGAGGTTGGGTGAGGTGGAATTTCATGAGAAGAGAGAATCTAATGTGACGTTGTTTGGAGGAGGGAAAAAATTTTCTCTCTGCTTCAAGTTTTAATTTATACTAGTCGCAGACCCGTGCGATGCGCAAAATAATTTGACATGAATTTTTTATTTATTTATATTATTCTAAGGTTTTTAATAGTGATATATTTAGTAATTAGTTTAATAATTAGATATGTATAAAAACGCAATGCAAAAAAAGTTTAGAGAATTCATAATTTTGATTAGATCATGCAGTGGATCTTGATTATTTCATATGTAAGCTAACCTTATTTCTCATTTTTGGAAAAATTCATTGGGCATTTTATAAAAGTTATATCTTCATTTTGTCATATAAGAACTATTAAAAAAAGCTCTTGTGATAATCACTAAACTGATATATGAGAATCAACTATTATTTCTCATATACTGAGATTTTTTCATTCCACATAATTTAAACGACATGAAAAACTAAGGAAGCTAAATATGTAGTAGATCTTAGGCAAGCAATAATATAGCAGTAAAAGGGAAAAAATAAAGAATTAAATCGGCTTATTCATGACAAGACTTTTAATAGATGTACATATTTATTTTATTTAACTCTTATGAGCAACAAAATTGATATGCATTAGTCATTGCTGAAGATATTTCCTTTCCTTTCGATTTATTATGTACTATTTGGAGACATCTATAATGTACTAAGGTGTATGATTCTTTTCTTTCTTTCTTCTTTGATTTATAAATTTTTTAGATAAATTTTATGTGTTTTCACATTAGAAAATAATAAATCATTGATTAGAAAATGTTTTTTTTTTTTTTTTTTTTTTTTTTTTTTTTTTCAGCAAAGAACATACAAAAAACCACTCAATAGCAATTGTGATAGGCAATTCTAGCCAATCAAATGAATAACTACTAAACTGTAATGGTTTATGCATGACTCATATCAGTTATTTTGTCAAATGAACCACATAACATACTCTTGTGCAGTACCAAGCCAATCTAAATCATTGTTCAAAATTTCAGCCTCCCATATGGTTTATGCATGGCTAATATCACTTTAGCTTGTCAAATGAACTACATAACATAATCTGTTTGAGGCATTCTGACAAACACATAGCATGCATTATTGTTGCAACAACTTTATGTATACACTACGATTACAAAAATTAGCCACAAACACATTTAGCCTAAAACCCATCATCTAATTTATTTCACAGCTTTTATAAGGCAAATAGAAAATAATAAATCTTCTATTAGTGACTATTCTCTCTTTTTTTTTTTTTTTTTTTGCAGCAAAGAAAATACAAAAAACCACCCAATACCAGTTGTGAAAGACAGTTCCAGCCAAGCACAAAAAGGAAAAATAAATTTCTTAGTCAAAAACATAAATGTTCTTTCGCATTATGGATCTTCATTCATTTATTTTTCTACAGAGTGCAGACACATAGTTGTGGGAGTACTCCCTAGAGTATTTCCAATATCTATTACTCCCAAGTCCAAACAAAAAAGAAAGCCTAATTTTATTAAATTGTGTGTGTGTGTTGAAATAGATAAATATAACAGAGTTTCATAACAGCTCTATGAAACTAAAAAGAATTATATGCAATGTACTATAGCTTTGCCCAAACAATTTACTCATGTAAGCTATTCTGCTGGCATGAACACAAATTAAGGTCCATGTGTTGAATCAAAACAGATGGAAAATAAAGACTAAGGAAGATGGAAGTTCTTGCAACTCTAATGTACCCTCTTTAGTGGTCTTTCAAACCGGATCATACATAATGAGAATATTACAGAAGTTTATGGATTTCATTTTCACTCTTCATGATAGAAGATAAGCCATTGAATTAAATTCTTGCAACTCACCATTACATGGTATATTACTGCATCAATAGAATTGTAACTGAGCATGGCTCATATCACTTGAAGGAACACAAACTCAACCCAATTGTGGCGAGAACAATTTCTCTGAAATAATTTGTAGCATCTGTTTCTACACATACCATCCCAAGCATTAAAATTTACCAGTAATGAAACAGAGGCCTTAATATATTTAGAGCCAAGTAAATGGAACTAATTCTTGAACAATTACCTGGATGGAAACTTCCAATTGTCATGACTTGCAATAAAGAAAGTTTTGAAAATTTTAGAAACAAATGAATATATTTAAAAATAAAAATAAAAACCCACCAAAAAGGGTCAGCCTTTTTAGATCCAAAAAACCAACTCAATTTCCTCCAAGAGATTCAAAAAACCAATAAAGTTAAAGAAGAATACAATAAAAAGGTTTCACTAAATTCAGATTTAAATATTCTAAATCAAATTAGGGAAGAAAAAAAGAAAGAAAGAAAGAAGAAGAATATTTGGTGGCACTGACTGGGGTTCAAAGAAGTGAGGGCAGCAGTGTTATAAACTGAACAAAACAGTCAAGTATTTTATCAAACACTTTGCGTGCATGTATCATGTAACATTTGTATGAGATAGAGGAATAGTCTATCTAACCAAGAACCAATGAAAACAAAAATACCCATATAGAAACACACAAAACCCACCTAAAATATCCAATCTTTAAATTAAGGAGAAAAAAAATAACCTTAGAATCACTCATCTTTGTGGTGTGGAAACCCAAGTGAGGATCCATTGTCTTTGCTTTCTCTCTAGTTCAAAAGAGAGACCTAACAAATCCAAAAATATAACAGCAAATAAACACACAGGGGTAAACTAAATCAAATAGAGAGAGAAAGAGGAGGACCTGCTCTATTACTGCTTTTGCAGTATCCATGTCTCCAACTCACTCAAGAAGAATAAAAAAAAGGCATTGAGTTGCTTCTATGGTTGCTGCTCTAGATTTTCAAAAATTTACTCATTGGCAGAGGGAGAAAAAAATCAAAGATCCAGAGAATACAAAATAATCAAACCTGAATTCGAAGCTGAAATCAAAATAACTAAATCATGCTCTGATTGGGTTGAACAGAGGTCAGGAAAACTAACTGCGAGAAAAAGACAGAAAGTTCCAAGCATATCGGCATCAATTGGGGAAGGAAGGGTAGAGTGAGGGAGAACATAAATAGATAAAGACCAATGGGATTTGGGGTAATCACCAAGAGAACCGTTACATCGGTTCATTGGAGAAGAGAGAAAATGTAACGGCAAGGTAGGATAGGAAAGGTTAAGCTATTGAAGAAGAGAAATAAGGGAGAGAAAGGGTTTGGAAACTCAAGGATCCGAAGAGATTATTGAGTTGTGACTAGAAGAGAAGAAGTTGAAAAAGTAGGAAGAGAGGGAGGGGGAGTAGTTACGGTAGGAGGAATTAAACGTGGATGATGAGGATAGAAAGAGAGAGAATAGAATTGAGGAGAGAGAAATTGATGATATGAGATTATACCGAAAGAGCAAATCTGATGTGGCTGTTAAATGCATCTTTTTAGGATACTCAGCTATGTCCAAAGCTTATAGATGCTATGACCCTGTATCTAGACACTTATATCATTCCCTTGATGTGACTTTTTTTGAGGACGTTCCTTTCTATAGTACTCATTCTAATTTGTAGGTATCTAATCTTTCTCCTTCCATAGAAATTACCTCCCCTCTTGCTCGTCTTGTCCCTTTTTTTTATTCCATGGTTCCCGAGTCCTCTTCTCCACCCATCCAGGGGTCTTCTCCTCCCTTACAGGTTTACACTCGTCGCCCTCGCACTCAGTTTCCCCTGCCAAACTCATCTTTGGACCCAGGTTCAAGTATGTCTCCTACTCCTCTAGTTTCTACACCACCTCCACCTACCTCACGTTATCCTTCTCGTGTTCGCCAAGCTCCTTCCCAGTTTGGTTGGCTTAGTAGTACTAATTGTTACCCAAATATCAACCTAAGAGGGGGGGTGATTTAGGTTGAGACAAACTTTTTCGATTTAAATGCGGAATTAAAAACTATCTTCAAATAGCAAATGTTGATTTAGCAAATGTTTGATCACAACTCAATTGCAATATAGATATGATATGAAATCAAGCACAAGTATATATATAAGCAATTAAATATGTAAGAGATAGAGAGAGAGAAAATCAAACACGATGATTGTTATCGAGGTTCGGCTTCCGTGCCTACATCCCCGCCTCAAGAACACTTCTTGAGAATTCCCAAATCCACTATTTGATAATCTTCTTTCGAGTGAAGATCAAACCGTTACAAATCTTCCTTTCACAGTGAAGAGTAACCACCGAGTGAAAAATCCTTTTCACTCCTTAGGATTTATACCAAAACCCTAACAAAATGCTTACAGGTTTCAACAAAGTATTTGTTGTACAAGATAAGGCTCTCTC
>BKZX01026730.1:19734-33787 GCA_014362285.1 Fagus crenata
TTTTCAATCAAGGATTTTGAATGATATGAAAATATAAGCTTGAGAAGGATGGATTGATGTATAAGATGTTATCTTTTCTATCTTTGATTTCTCTTGTATGCTTGATGTTTAGAAATGAAGAAGGGATAGTATTTATAGCCATAATTGTTTTCTTCCCATTATCATGTTGTCTTGCATTCTTCTTGATTTTCAATCAATCAAGTTGCTTTCTTTGAAAACTTTTCTTCTTCAACCATAATTGATATGGTTGTCTTGCATTTGAATTTCAATCAAGTTGCTTTCTTTGAAAACTTTTCTTCTTCAACCATAATTGATATGGTTGTCTTGCATTTGAATTTCAATCAAATTGCTTTCTTTGAAAACTTTTCAAAATCAATTTAAGTTGGTTTTAAAGTTGAGCCATAAATATCAAATCTTAATAAACTTTACACAACCTAACTCTTACTTCTCATATGTCTCGGAGCATGCTTCTTGAGTTTTGATTTCTTTGTCTTGAGATTTGATGACTTTGCTCTTCAATGGATTTGCAACTTGTCAACTTTGCATTTGCTTGATATTTGAATTAGCCAATGTTGGTCCAATTAAATCAATAGTCAACATTAAGCTTTAAAACATAAATCATTAGTTCATATAAAAATATCATTAATGAACAACTTAAAATCATGGTTATCATCAAAACTACATGAATGTTCTTGGATTAATTAGCCAATTAATAGGTATTGAAACCTTGAGGCTAACACTAATCACCCTATTTCCCAGTATATCTCTTATTTTGGCCTTTCAGATTCTTATCGGGCATTTATTGGGAAGCTTGAATCTGTCTCTATTCCTCGGTCTGTGTCTGCGGCTCTTCAGGATCCCAAGTGGGTTACCGCCATGCAAGCAGAAATGGATGCCTTACAGGCTAATCAAACATGGGAGCTTGTCCCTTTACCCGCTGGTGAGAAAACAGTGGGATGTAAGTGGGTCTTTACGGAAAAGTATATGGCTGATGGTTATGTTGATCAGTATAAGGCTCTTCTAGTTGCAAAGGGCTTTACCTAGGTTCCTAGCAAAGATTTTAGTGCTACCTTTGCTCCTATTGCTAAGTTGACTTCTGTTCATCTCCTTGTATCTTTGGCAACCTCTCATTCATGGCCTCTTCACCAACTGGACATCAAGAATGCTTTTCTCCATGGTGATTTACTTGAGACTATCTATATGGATACTCCTCCAGGATTTCGAGCTGAGGGGGAGTATGCTGGGAAGGTGTGTCGCCTTCGTAAGTCACTTTATGGGCTGAAACAATTGCCTAGGGCTTGGTTTAGCCGTTTTAGTGAAGTTATATTGTCTATGGAGTTTGTCCGTTGCCATTCTGATCACACTTGCTTCATCCGCCGACGCCTTGATGGTCACTGTATCATCCTCTTGGTATATGTGGATGACATTATTCTCACTGGGGATGATGCCCCAGGTATTTCTCAAGTAAAACAAGATCTTGGTAAAGTTTTTGATGTAAAAGATTTGGGCTCTCTTAGATATTTTCTTGGCATTGAAGTTTCTCGTTCTCATAATGGGATTTCCCTCTCTCAACGAAAGTACACTTTAGATTTCCTTCAAGATACTGGTATGTTAGGATGCTGACTTGCTTCTACTCCTATGGATCCAAATCTGAAGCTTTCTACTAAATCTGGTGACTTACTTCCTAATCCATCTATGTATCAACGTTTGGTTGGCCGTTTGATTTATTTGACAAACACTAGACCAAATTTAACCTTTGCAGTGAGTGTTGTCAGTCAGTTTATGCATGCTCCTCGCACAGCTCACTTGGATGCAGTTTATCATATATTGAGCTATCTTAAGACTAGTCCTAGCCTTGGCTTATTCTACTCTGCTGGTCACCAATCAGGACTATCATGCTTTACAGCTGCTGACTATGTTGGATCTCAAACCGATAGACGCTCTACCACTGGACTCAGTACTTTCTATGGTAATCATCTTATCTCCTGGAAAAGTAAGAAGCAAGCAGTTGTCTCTAGATCTTCCGCTAAAGCTTAATATCGTGCTATGGCTCAAGGCACATGTTAAATTTTGTGGCTTCGGTCTATTCTTAATGAGTTAGGCTTTATAGAAAAAGACTCATCTTAATTGTTTTGTGATAACAAGTCTGCTATTATGCTCGCATCAAATTCTGTTCTCCATGAGCGGTCCAAACATATAGAAGTGGATATACACCTTATTCGGGAAAAGATTCGTTCTGGCATTATCGTTCCATCTTTTGTACCTTCATCAGACCAGATTACTGACGTACTCACTAAACCTGTGGGACCTTCTCTACTCCAGTCATCTATTGTCAAGTTGGGCTTGATTGACATTTTTGCTCCAACTTGAGGGGGAGTGTTGGATTAAATAATTAATAGTGCGTTAGGCACTATGGACAGGTGTTAGTGGCTAGATGTTAGGCACTATGTGGCCGGCTGTGTTAGGCCTATGTATATGTGATTTGTTATGTTAATTGTACGACATTTCAAATTCCAATAATTTCAACTCTCTTTATGTATGAACCTCATTTATAGTATAAAACCCATCCTCCAAACGTAACCATCAGCATTAATTTATAATGTTGTAGATTTTCTATAGCACATTGCTTGTACAATATAATTCTAGCTCAATTTTCTTGTAGGAAGAGGAAGAAAAAAGATCAGGTTGCAATAAAGCATGAGAAAAGTAAATAAAGTTTTCCTCAGACTGTTGCTCCCCCTCCGTATGCAAGAAGGAATAAACTATGTATAAAGAAACTTAAATCAGTATAAGCTTTTATCCTAAAATATTTGACATGCTGGTACTAGTTACAACATTCGTTGAGTAAGCTCAAATTGTATGGATGTTGTATTGAAAGGAATCAACTATTCTTGGTACATGAATACATGGAAAATAATAGCTTGGCACGTGCTTTGTTCGGTAAGCTTGATATTTTATATGAACTTTGGAAAGCATATAAATGTAACACTGTGAACGGTATAAATTAAGAACTAAGTTGATGCATTCTTTATTGGACGATATGCGGAAAATGCAGGTTCAGATGAACACCGATCACTACAAGAAAAAATGTTAATTGCAACGAAATTTTTTGTTGCAATAACTTTCATTTTGTTGCAATAAACTTTTATCGCAACGAAAGTTAGTCGTTGCAAGCCGTTGCAATAAACTCTGTGATAATAGGTTTTAGCCGTTGCAATAAACTCTGTGGTAATAAGTTTTCGCAACAAAATATATCATTGCAATAAATATCATATATTGCAACAGGATTTTTGTTGCGATAATTTCATTTATTACCACAACTAGTTCGTTGCGATAATGTATTGCTTCAACCATTTTGTTGCAATAAAGTTATATAGCATTTTTATTGCCTCGATTATTTCGTTGCGATAAGTTATTACTTCAACCATTTTGTTGCAATAAATTTTTTTTTTTTTTTATCAGCATTAATTGTTGATATTTCTATTTGTCACCGATCCTGTTTAATAATATAAAAACTAAATAAAAAGCAACATTCACAAAATCAAGAAATCTACAAAAAGATAGAAAATTTATAACACTTCACAATATTAATAACTACAACTTCTACATAAAATTCATAAGTACAAAAATAATCCTCCGCCTAAGTTTAAGTCATTAATGGATACAAATTCATGGATTTACAACAAACACAAAATTCTCTTTGAGCTCCAATCCATGTTTCATCCACGATATTGGTTACATTTGGATATTCAATTATCCAAGCATCCAAGCACCTTAAATATGAATTTGACTTGAGACATCTAAGGATAAACCAAAAGAAAAAGACACTAATTGCTCTGTTAAAGAATTTACTTTGCTCCAACTTCTCCCAAAAAACTCATTAACCACTATTGCGTTCTACGCATACATCAAGGGTGAAATCCAATAGCCCCATATCCACCACTTCTTTATATCCTCTGCAGCATTCAAGGAAAAAAAAAAAAAAAAAAGCTTAAAATGAGCTTAAAATCAACCTGGCTAAGCTTGAAAATGTAGACAAATGAATTCCTCTTCATAAGCAAGAATTCTCTAGAGAAGCAAGCTTTCAAGAGTTCCTTCTTACTAGCACCATACTTATGAGTTGTTAGTGCAGCTGGGTGGCTCTTGCTCTTGTCAAATGAACTTGAAGCCTCATATTTGAATGTGAGGCTCGAATTGAAGTACTGTACAAGAACTGTCTAACCTTATGCTTCTGAGAGATCTACATTCTCAGTAACAGGAATTGTTGATTCAGGAGATGGCTCTTGGATACTTTCAGTATCAAGTGGTTGAGATCCATGCTTTGCAGCAGCCTGCAATACCCAGCAGCAACCTACAAACAATCTTTAGTAACATATCATATTATACTTATATGCAAGAATATCAATATGCCTTTCTATCAGCAATGCAGCATGCTTGAAATTCTTGAACATTGACCATCAAAAAGAAACTTTGCAACCAAGCTTTCACTTGATTTTATCCTTAATATCATATAAATTATTACATATCCTGAAAATAGAAAGATAAAAAATAAATAAATAAAAATTATGATTCTGACATTAGTTCAGAATTCCATTAACGAGTGTATAGATATGTGGTGAATCCTATCTCATTTTCAGTGCACCAAGGCAAACCTTTGGTGTACATCAAATCCTAACTTGTGTCTATGTAAAATGCAACATTAAGTCAACACAAAAGATAGCATTATATAATACACATAAATCCATAGATCCAGACTGCCTGATTAACAGCACAATAATTTGGATACGAAAACAAAAATTTGTGTTATAGCATGATATTAAGAAGTATCCATCCTTCAAAAATAAAATAGTCCAAGAAGGGACGAGATCTATAATTAAGATTTTCACCACCCTGTGATAGATTCTTTAAATAACTCTAATTAATCTAAAGATACATATAAAAAGGGATATCAAATAAAAAGGAATTAATCAATCTGTCCGCTATCAAGATTACATGATCAGATAGGGCCTTATAAAGTAGGATTTACCTCACATCTTGCTTAAAATCTTCAGAGTCCTCATAAGAAGCAACCCGCAGAAAGATGGTCTGGTGGAGTCACAATAAACCCAGAAATAAGGAAAGGAAGAACCACAATGCACAAGGTTTAGGAAACATAACAGAAATTTTTAAAATATACTCATTAGATATTTATATGTATTATATATGCATAAATGAGACAAATAGCTAGGCACCCAGCATCTGAGCCTACCTCCCATAACATGGGTTCTAAACCACTAACAATGGACATTTAGTACATGCAAGCTGAAGCAAAGATCCATTAAAATATGTGCTGAGAATACCATAAATTATCAGGTCATTGTAAAGTTTTATCATGTTGATTACTAGGCTAAAACTAACTTTTGGATTCAAATCCTATATTCACTATCCATCACTATCCATGGTGCGACATAAAAAGTGCATTTAGAGATCATAAGTGCCCAGCTTTTTTCCTGCTAGTAGAACAAATTCGGATGCTAAAAAAGAGCTACATTTGAGGACAATTAATTATCTATGTTTCATACCAAAAGCAGTACTAGTTGCCTAGATGGTGCCAAAAGAATGTTTCAACCCAGAAATTCAGTACCACTTACAAGATATTAAACCGAAAAAACCTCATCAGATGATTCATCAACTCTATGCTCATTATTTAGATCATATGTTGTAGAAGTATATCATACATGATACATATACAGCTAATAAAATGTAGAAAATTAATGCTTTGTTGTGTTCAGTTTTAAAAATATGCCAAAAGTTGCCATAACCCATGAACATGAAATGTATACAAAAGAAGCCCTGAAGCAAACTGAAAACATAGCAAATCCAAAACTTGAGGACACACTCATCAGATATTTGGAATCTGGTCCCTTTATGCTTAATGTGGCTGATTTGGAAGGAACGCAATTGCCGTATTTTCGAGGACAAAGAAAAAACTGAGAGTCAGTTGCTGAATGAGTTTTCTATTTCTTTATTTGAATGGTCTGGAACTTGACTACTAAAAGCTCCACTTTAGATTTTATTTCATCCTTATCTTCTATTGATCCTACTTTTGTCCCTGTAAATCAGTAACTCTTACTGTGCATGCTTTATGCACTTTAAGATTTCTCTTTAATAAAATTTTTCTATTACCTATCAAAAAAAAAACTTGAGGACACAAACATAAGTGAAAAGAGGGAGGAAGTCCAGGAGGACAAGAACTGCATTTGGGAGAAACAGAAAGCAGGGGAAACAATAAATGCTAGATGACAAATAGTTAATGCACCATACTTTACTATCTAATAAAATATTCAATGGAGATTATGAAGTAGTGACCCTCCTAGTATAGGCAAACATGGACCATGATATAACTAAAAGACCTTTCTCAGGTCCAGCTAACTGGTTTGTCACAAGAAAACTAAGGTTTGATATTACTATGTAAACAACAACAAATTCAACAAAGTCTTTAGATTGTAGAAAGTAGAAATATAAATAAACTCTTTATCCATTGATATGGGCATGCACAGTGACACAAAAACATGCAAAACCACAGAGACATTTTAATCAAAATTTTCAACATGTTCACAATTTTTCCAACTTTATTTGGAAAAGAAATAGATATAAACATTCATATGGAGAAGAGAATAAGTACCTGACCCAAGCCAACAATGCCAATAATTTGCAATGTCTTCTCCCATTATGAGGCAAAGTTAACTATGGTTAGTTGGAAAAGTAGGGTAAACCCCAATATATATATATATATATATATATATACATTGAAGTAAGATTAGATGATGATATGAATAGAAACTAAGACAGAGATAAAATTAACCATCCTTCATTGGTTCTTCTCCAGCTCAAAACAGAGTCTTAAAGAAACTAAGATAGACTATTACAGCATTCAATATATTGAAAGAGAACGCATTGAGATTGAAACGGGGCTTAATACAGTAGTAGTTACTTCTACATGCAATTCTTGTTAGACTGTGAACAATCTTCTAAAGAGGTTAGATTTTCTATTAAATATAATGGCTTCTAGTAAAATCATGTGATATCCCCAGAGCATATTCTCAGAACATATGGATGAAAATTGTCAAGTTCTAATTACCATTGAAGGACAGTAAGCAAAAAATGGAAAATGGAAAGGAATATCATACATGAAGAAAAACAGAGAAGGCCAAATCCCTAAACATAATGCTTGATCTTAAAACTCTCATAGTGAACAAAATATACACAAACTACAAAATAATGTCCACAAGCATTTGCTAATCCCTAAATTTACTTAATAGAAAACACAAAAGCAAAATTCACTACCAAACAAATCCCCAATCCCCTCAAAATATCATTAATAAGAAAAACAAAAACAATAAACATGTTAATGCATGCATGCAACTATACATGCACTTACCTTGGAAACAAGTATATTTATACCAGCATGCTTTGTGTGCCATCCGAATTCAGCATAGCTTCCACCAGTATATGGAACACCATTTATATTTTTGACAATAGAATTTTCCAAATTGTGTATATTGTCTACAACATAATTCCAGTAATTAGACGCCTTAGTTGCTCGAAATACCATGCAGCTCCCCAAAGCAATTCATCCTGTAAAAGATTAATTGACTCGTCACCCACATGTAATTTTCACCAATTTAACTATACCAATTGATTAACATTCTCATATCTTAGTTAAGATTGCTAATTGTAGTCAAAGCTGTAAGTTTTACATGCCCAATTGATTTTGTGGATTATAAATTAATCTACTTTTAAAAAATTAGTACAAGATGTAATACATGTTGAACAATGATCTTAATTACCAATGAACTAGTTGATTAACAACTTTCTGATGCACACCTGGTAGCCACTGTAATCACAATAAAACGGGCACACCCAATGACCAATGCCATCATTATAAGATCCCCGGTATTGATCCGCAAATTCGAAAACCTAATTCATACACAAAATAATTATTGTTAATTAAGCAAACATGTTTATTCATTAAAAAAAAAAAAAGTTAAACCTGTTCCACATATATAATAAGCTAAACTCCAGAAACAGAATAAAATCTTATGTTGGGAACCTTTCCTCCAAAGTCCAAACTAAATTAACTCTACCAACCACACAGAGCACAACAACTAAAATTCTTAAAAAGAGCTTCCAGCAGTAAAACTGCAGAATAGATTGGAAACAATTGATTAGTGAATATAATCACCACACGACAAGGTTCACAGGCCACATGAGTTTGAAATGTCAGTGTCTTGGTGCTTCCCTGAACAGCCTCCATGAAGGATAGTTCAAGTGATACCTGTGATGATAAATCAAAGATGAAATGCATGTCAAAACAACCAAATCGGGATCATAAAAACAAATGATATGTGCATAAACAGCAAGTAAACCTTGACAACTTCACCGCCAAGTCTACGACTAAAGAAGTCTCCAAAAATCTGATCTCCATAGTAGAGAATGCCACAGCATGCACATGAAAATATAGCATCAGAATTCAGAGGTGAAATTAACATCATGAAAAACAGAAAAGCTACAAACGCAGATAATTTACAATACATCATCCCATCCTTAGACCACACTGCAAACATTAGCAACATGGCCTCAATTTCACAGTAAAGTAAGACAAACAAGATTCATTGATTGATTGATTGCCTAACCAACCTCAAGGTCCGATTCAGACACGTGCAGCGACAGGAGCGGCTGCTGCAGCGGCGGAGGAGGCAGCGCTGCCGAGGAAGGAGAGGAATCCGGAATTGGCAGGCTCTGGGTGATCGTCGAGGAAGAGATCCTCTGGCTGCCAAAACGCTCCGTGCGCGAACATGATCCTGCAGCCGATCATCAGTGCCGAGATGAGGAGCGATCCGACGGTGGTGAGGAAGACGACGATGACGGTTAAGAGCGAGAGCACGAGCAAGGCCTCGATCGGAGAACATGCGGCCGAGAAGGACGAGGGGCTGATCGGACGGTCGGAAAAGGTAGAGGAAGGTCCAGGCGGCGAGGAGGGAGAGGAGGATGAGGAGAGAGAAAGCGAGGACGAGGAACTTTATGTTGTGATTTTCCTCTTCTTCTTTATGTTTAGCTTACATTAAGCTGTTTATCTCTTTCGGTGTGTGATAAATTGCGGTGAAAAGTTAATAGCAAGGATTTTAGCAAATATAAAGCAGCACAAAACGGTTTATTATTTAGGATTTCTTTTTTGACAAAAGATGGCAGCAAAATTTTCATATATTTAATTATTTACTAAACAGTTAAAATTATTATTATTATTATGTTTAAAATATTATTATAATAATACTAAAATATTATTATAAAATAAAGTTTCAAAATAATAAAATTTTAAGAATTACAAATTAAACATTGTAGTTTTGTTACTACATCAACAAGTCCACAAGACTCTGGGAGGAAAATTACACTCTATTCTCATATTCTCATATAATATTTTTCTTATTGCAACAAAACGTTTTGTTGTAATATTTTATTTTTCCTATTGCAACAAAGCGTCTTGTTGTAATATCATATTTTTCCTATTACAACAAAGAGTCTTGTTGTAATATTCATAACTATTGCTTTAGCTACTAACTTCATTGCAATAAATTACATAATGATTTATTGCAACGATATTTTACAACCTATTACAACAACTTATTTTTGAAGTAATAAATTACCAGTTTTTAAGTAACTCTTGCAACGAAATCTAATGAATTGATGTAATAATACGTGTATTACCACAATAATCATTTTTGTTGTAATAACTCTTGTTGTAATAGGTGTATTTTGTTGTAGTGGATTGACATTACACTGGCCTATGAGGCAGAAAATATGTGTTGGCATAGCAAGAGGTATGGCTTTCATGCATGAGGAATCAACACTGAAAATTGTTCATAGAGACATCAAAACTACCAATGTGCTATTGGATAGGGACCTTAAACCAAAGATTTCTGACTTTGGTTTGGCCAAGCTTGATGAAGAAGAAATCACCCACATCAGCACCCGAGTTGCTGGAACGATGTAAGCTATGTTTTTCCCTCTTTCCTTCAATTTGGAGTCTACTTGTGATTCTATTCTTCCTATTCATTTTGGTCCCCTCTAACTTATTAGCTAAGTGATAACTAGAGAGAGAGAGAGAGAGAGAGAGAGAGAGAGAGAGAGAGGAATCTGTGTATTCAACCATTGAATAAATGCTACCCCCTCCCCTAAACACTGTCCTTTTACTTGAATTAAAAAACAAATAATATTGAGAAACTTGTATTCAACTTTTCTATTTATCCATACGTTAATTTCTATGCTGTGGCTTCCATTTACAGTAATCTCAAAAATCTGCTCCAGTTTGTTACACAAAAAAAAAAAAAAAACCTTGAACCTTAGAGAATCATAAGAACCACCACATTAAACTTGAGTTCAATGACCAAACAACTTGTGTGGCCAAAATGACCATTCCTTTGTCGTTGGAGCTAAAAATCTTCCTTGCTCGTTACAAGGATCTCACTAACGTATACATGACTACATCAGTTATCAGTTGCAAGTTGAAAAGAAGAAAAAATATTCTTTTTTGCCTGCTGAAAATATTTTGTGTATCTTCGATGGAATGAATTTATCAATCAAGTTTGGTAGCCTTATTGATTGTATAATTGCATGCTAAATGCAAATGAAATATGAATTGTTACCCAAGTTTCTATTCATGTTGAACTTTATTGAATAGAAAAGACCAGAGCTTCATACAAGTGAACCATAAGTCATAATATAATCTTTATATTGCAGAGGATACATGGCACCAGAATATGCATTATGGGGTTACTTAACCTACAAAGCAGATGTCTACAATTTTGGAGTTGTTGCATTGGAAATTGTTGCTGGGAAGAACAACATGAAATATCGACCAAATGAGAACTATGTATGCCTTCTAAATTGGGTAAGATCTATAAAGCAAATGTCTACAATTTTGGGGTCAACTTGCTACTTTTCATTTTCATTGTCCTGTATATGATCATTGCAGGCCCTTGTTCTGCAACAAAGGGGTAATCTAATGGAGCTGGTGGATCCAAATTTGGGGTCTGAGTTCAACGAGGAAGAGGCAATTAGAATGATAAAAGTAGCTCTTTTATTGTAACGTTCCTGGCTCTGATACCAACCAATGCACTACTCAATATTGTTCTCTTTGGGAAAGACATACAGCAGTCCCTCAAGGTTTTGTCCCTGGGGAAAGACACACAGCAATTCCCCCAAGCGCGTCCCCCATGTGTAGAACCTTGGACCCTTAAGTCCATTGAATTCTACACATGAGTATCATTAGGCTATCTATGTGTCTTTCCCAAAGAGGACAATATTGAGTAGTGTGTCTGTCACGCCCCGAACCCAAAGCATGAGCTCGACACGTGACAATCGCCACACACCCATAAGGCGTACCTTACAAGTGTACCAGGCCTTACAAACAGATTCTAAAAATAATATCCTTGATATAAAATCTCCAAATTAACATAATAACCAGTAAGTTCAAATGAATTTAAACCCATGCATTGCTATTCCAAAGCCTAATAAGTAAAAAGTCTATCACATAAAGTCCTTAAACAACAAATAAGAAATACTACTATTATCTATGCCTAGAAGTCCTTCTCACACAACTCCCCTGCAACGTCCGAGCTAGCTAATTCTCAGAATCTGAAATGGGAAAATAAATGGGGGGTGAGCTGGGAGGCTCAGTAAATAACCAAATATCCTTATCCAGCCGGATCAAACATACATTTGTTAAAAACATATATACATAAGTAGTACGAATTCTTAAACAATGATTTTGATAAAATACTTGGTTTGGTTGACAAAATAAAATATAATTTCATTTGCAAATAGCAAGTTAAACATATTCAGAAATAAATACAGATACAAATATAAATTCAAATACAGATTCAGATCCAGATTCAGATACAGATATCGATATAAATATATATACTAAACAGTCTTTAGTGACTACGGACACATTATCCTTGTGACAAGGCCCAAAAACCACACATAGGTCGGTGGCAAACCCCAGAATGAAACTAGTTTCGATACCAACGTATAATCCCCATTGGCGGGGCCCAGAACATAGTCAGACTGAGAGTTTTCAAATATCAAAACACATTTAAAATATATTTGAATTCCAAAACATAGTGATTTTCAAACCTTATTCAAATTATGTACAAAAACAAATCAGTTTAACAAATAAGCTTTATAAAGATTCTTGTAACATATAATCACATGCTTGATCCGAATTTTTGAAGTAAACAATACTTCACAAATACAATGATTTTCTGATATTTCGAAACAAAGTTGATTTTGGCATAATAGAATAATAAACTATAATAATAAGTTTGCAAATAGGAATATTTAATATATAAAATTGAGAAAATACTAGTTAAGGATAAAGGTTACTTACCTCTAGCAAGTAAAAGATAATGTAATCCTTCCTATCTTCTCTTTTCAAATCTCACAAATCAGATCCTAATCAATTATACAATAATCAAAATACATTAATTGACATAAATAATGCTATTTACTTAGCAACTAATTTATTCACTGGACTGCCTAATATTAGCCTAAATCCTTCTCCATGCTTTCCCGTCAATAGCTATAGCCATAACAAGTTTTATTATTTTCTTTCTTTTTGTTTCTTTTACTTTTTCTGCATGTACAGGAGCTACTAGTAGGCATATGGCCTTCTTTTATTTTGTTTCTTTTCCTTTTTCTGCATGTACAGAAGCTACTAGTAGGCATATGGCCTTCTTTTTCTTTGTTTCTTTTACTTTTTCTACATGTACAGAAGGCATAAGGCTTGTACTATACATTAACAACATTAACTTCACGTCAACATACTAACTAGCAGCCTATGAGTTGATATCTCCCTTTGTTGATTACGTAAAACAGCAAATAGGCATTCTTTTCTTTCTTATTCTTTTATCTTGAAAAAAACTCCTCATCACGTCTACCTCGTAGACGTGACCACCTTTCCTTTCTCTTTTGAAAAAGATCTCATGCTCTACCATGTGTTCGGAATAGCATTCACCAAAACTAAGATTCATGTTGTTCCTAAAACCTTCCGATTCATATGTATAAATATCAACCTAAATCTACTACCAATTATTAACTAGGAAAACCAATTCATATTTCAATGAAAATTTATTCTAAAAGAAAAGTATTGAGACTCTTACCTTTCTTTTCTTGAATTTCTTGGAAGTTTTGCCGTCAAAGTTTTTTAAGTATTCATTAAAGTTATAGCTCTATTTATACTCTAATATTGCTAGGGTTACAACCTATTTATTTTTATCCCACAATTAAAATTTCTAGGTTACCCACTTAAACAAAAAACTCCTTTTTCTATAAAATTACTAGGTTACCCACTTAAACAAAAACTCTTTTTTTTTCTACAAAATTACTAGGTTACCCACTTAAACAAAAACTCTTTTTCTATTATATTGTGGGTTACGGGTATTACAGCGTCGGTTGGTATCAGAGCCGGGGACGTTACACTTATGTACTAATCCATCACCAGCACTTAGACCCAAAATGTCTGCAGTAGTAAGCATGCTTGAAGGCCGAACTGTTGTTCATGAAAATGGCATGGATCCAAGTATATATGGTGATGAATTGAGGTTTAAAGCCTTAAAAGACCAGTTTGATCAGATCCTACAACTACCAATGAGCTCAAATGAAGCTTATAGCCTTATATCAAATGCAACATGGATTGGATCTTCTACATCCGCCCAGGATATCTATCCATTAAATCTAGATTCTCGATAATGTAAGCATAATGTTGCGCCACATCGATGAAAAATGCTTGTTCGGATAACAAGAAACTATAAACTATATTTAAATTTGCTTCATTAACTCCAAAACTCAGAGGATCCACTATGTAACTTCAAAGGTTAAGTGTATTGGTTCCTTAGTCTCAAGATTCTCATCATGAGATCCCAAGTTTGAGTCCCTCCATCAGTATCCAACCAACTCCTTGTCATCACCTTAGGAACTTATCCTTGTATGTGATTTTAACTCCATTTGTTGTAAG
>BKZX01026734.1:0-21840 GCA_014362285.1 Fagus crenata
GTAGAGTTGAGTTTGAGAGGGGCTTGAGCAGCAACATTGATGCTGATGAGAGTTTGGTGGGCATCATTGGTGTTGCGAATGGTTGCAGGGTCAGACGCGGTAGCCATGAGTGTTGATGAAAAAAAAAAATGAAAGATGGATCGGTTTAGAGCTCTGATACCATATCAGATTGTTGGAATTAAATTCACTTTTCCATATACAGTGTACATCAGTTAAATACACATACAGGATAACAAACATTTGTTTTGAAATCCTGAAGTATAGAGCAGTTCTAAACTGCTTCCTAACTCTAAGGAGCAATTAGTTTGAATGACTTAAAAATAGCGAGACTGAGATTACAATCTGTACAGTTGTTTGAATAAATTCACAATGGCAATCTGTTGCAATCCGTTGAGTGATGATACTTACAAGGTGAGACTAATCCCTAGAGTGATTATTCAGTAATCCTAGATTACAAATAAATGTGTAGTTCTCCTCTCACATTAATGGTAGGTCCCACTAATTAAATTTATGGTGAGACCCACCATTCTGTGAGAGGAGGAACTAAGCATTTATTTCTAATTCGAGACTACTGAATAATTTTCATAATTCCTATTAGTCTGTTACATTAAGTATTAATGTATTTTCAGTGTCTTTTAATTGTTGAAAATTGAAATTTCATGGTTATACTTACTCTACTCTAGACTCTCAATGTCTTTTTGTTGTTGTTGCTTAATCTTGAAGATTGATATGATTTGGTCGACATCACGACTAATGACCTTGTCATAGGATACACATAATTTTGAAATAGGATTCTCTGGACATTTTACTTGAAATGGAGATAGTTCATTTCACGATTAATTAGGATTTTATTTCTTATATCTAACAATGTACACACGCCATTTAATTTTTTAAATGAAGTAACACTAGATACATATTTAGGTTTATAGTATTTAATATAAGTCATAAAATGTATTTATTTCAAATGAGAGGACAAACAAAAAAAACAAGAAGAAAACAGACCACGGACTTGTAATTAAGCCATTTGAAAGGATGATGACCATTTCAAAATTTAGAATAAAAGTTGAGGATTAAATGTGTAGTTAAACAAAAAAAAAAAAAAAAAAACCTTTTAAATAGTTCTGTGTGGATTTTGTGCATATAATGATTTTTTTACTCAGGAGCAGCCTTGTTGTTTCCTTCTCTTTCATGGTTGCTATTCTATAAAAGTCATAAGTCGTCTAGACTCTAGTAATGCAAGTTGGATTGTGACACTCAAAAGCGAGTAAGGTTTGAGAACTATAAATTGTTAACAATCAGAAACCTTCTAGCAGGATATATAGCATGAGGTGTTGATTAATTAGACTGAAATTGTTCATTAATTTGCTCTGTATAGGTTGCTGCATCACTGTTGACAATAGAGCAGTCTGAGAAAGAATTGCAATAATGCAGAAGGAAGCTGCAGTGATAGTTTTATCGTCTTGAAGATCAAGCATTTTATTTAAAATTCGGGTTTGAGACATCTACAGCACTTAATATCTATACTGGATCTGTTTCAGGTAATGATGCAGTAGCCTTAGTCTTTTCGTTTTTAGGCCGAATTTCATCGGTTAGGCCCTGAAAAGACATTTTTCCTTTTAGTCATTTTTTATTTATTTTTATATTTAGTCATTTTACCCTAATTGTAAATAGTATGCATGTAAGTGATTTTATTCTTACTAAATTATTCTACCTCAATCAATCTAATAGTACATGAAAGCCACAATATGCACTTCAATAGAGGTGTGTGAGCTTAATAGATAAACCACTTTTTTTTTTTTCCTTAAATTTTTTGGATCCAAACTCACAAAAGAAAGCCAATCTCCTCCTTCCCCCCTTCCACCAAATACTACAAAGCAACATTTAAGGGTTACACAAAAGAACAAAATGCTTTTAGCAAGCAATTGAATGCACGCACACATACATAAAGATGCGCAGGAGTCTTTCTCAAGAGAGTATTAATTTCAAAGTTTAAATGCTCTAAACATAATAGACTTTTTCAATATGTAGAAGAAAAAAAAAAGTGCATTGACTGTCTTTAAGATTGGTAGAACATGTATAATCTGTAAGAAGCATTTCAGGCTGATGATGGATAATGGATATGACCTTCATTTGAGGCATCATGAACTGCCAACCAATCCTACGGCCTGCATCCAAACAGAAACAAAAGTGCTAATTATAGATTTCTCCATGGAAGCTTGAATCCAATAAATTGACAATCCAACAGCATGGTAAATCCCATTTGACAATCTAATGCCTACATAAATTGAAAAACAACTGCCCTAAACTTTTGGTTAAGCTATTCTAAAGTAAGCCAGATTGAATAATAGAATAATTGCTGATAATTTAAACTTTGTTACTCACATATAAGTTGTAGATGATGATTCTAAATCATCCCTAAGACTGAGTGAAGCCAATGGTTCTGAAAGAGACAGCACAGGATCAGCTTTGGGACTGATGCTTGAGTCAATTGGCCATCTCATTGGAACAACTAAACACCTATAGCAAATAAAAGGATGAGTTAGCATTCCATTATGGAAATCTTAAAAGTTGTGATCTTCATCTTTACCACACCCTGAGAGCCTAAGGCACATATTTTGCAACAATGCCTTTGCTTAATAAGTAATTATTAAAATATATCTAAATCCTCTCTCTCTAGTTATATTTATATGTGACTATAATATATATAAATAGGTAGAAAGAGAGATAGATAGATTTAGAATCTTGAACTGCCTTCTAAAAGTTTAATTGATAGATTCTTTTGGTTAAGGCCAACAAGATTAAATGCTGTCAATTGTAAGGGGATAGTATAACATGTTACCCAAAATCTAACTAGAATAGCATATAATTGAATACTTCCTCATCTACCAGTCTTCTTTGTCGCCTTGGTGGTAAGTTGAATGTGTTGTTATCCCCAAGGACAGAGATCCAAAGGAAGGTAAAGATAAGAAAAAGAAGAAAAGCTAACCATTTTTGCTTCAAAAACAACATTTTTCACAATCAAGGAAACAAATGACTAAAAGCTAATTGACAAACATGAATTCAGATAAATATTTACCCGTTGAGACATTTGTGTTTGCAGCGATTCATCATATCCACTGTATAATTCTCAAATAAGACATCAAGATGATTTGCCAGTCTTGTCATTTCGGATAATGGCAAAATTTCCCAGACCTTCAAAATCTGAATGTAATATGAATTTTCCTTGAGTATGTCAACAGTCCAAACAAGATTCAGAAACCCATTGACCTTGTACTGCTCTAATAATTGGGAAGACGTTCCACGATGGACAAAGAGGTTTTTCTTCCAGTGAGGTTGGCGCCAACCATTTGCAAGGCTTTCCAATAAATTTAGCACTTCTTTACAAGTAACAGCATTTTTCACTCTCGACATAGATTTCAAAAAATCATTGCTGAAAGAGACCTATATTAAAAATAAATAAAAAATGAAGTGAGGGTCAATCGATTAATGGTTAAACCTAATGAAAACATCACCATGAATGAAGAAATATGGAATTAAAATTTAAAATTCCAAAAGTCTCACCCTCCAATAATAAATTATCAATGTTATGGTTCCCAGCATAAAATTGTCATTTGGAAGTAAAGGGAAATCAATGAACATGAAGTATGCATATGAAATAATAGGACTGTTCTGCTCATATTCTTTATAATATTATAGAAGCATAGAATAATAACAAAATAGAGAAATATAATTAATCAGCATACCTTCCACCTAGACTCTCTGAAAAGAAAGGAATCCATGTTGAGTAAAGTGTGAATTTGGTTATGTTCAACCAAGGCAACTTTAATAGCCTGAGCCAAGCCCTTGTCTTCATCAGCATTGTAGAAACACCTCCGTTTCTTGGCATCAATGACTAATTCCTTCCAAATAGAGAACTTTTTAGTTAAAGTTGCTTCATTTCCCAATATCCAAAGGCAATGCCTGCAGAGTGAAACCATGACTATTAATTGCAAAAACCACCAAAGCCTCAATATATGTTTGAGCTCCACCATAGGAAAGTTTATAATGTGTTACCTTGCACGTGTTAGTGCCACATTTGTTCTTTGATGATTTTTAAGAAAACCCACAACTCCATTCATATTAGATCTGACAGTAGACATAATTATCACATCCTCCTCACCACCCTGGAATCCATCGACAGAGCGAACACTGATTGACAAGTCACTATTAGAATCAGCATTGTATTTTTTCACCTTTTCTTCAATTGCATAGACTTGAGCCTTGTATGGTGAGATGATACCAACTTTAACTTTCTTCGTGCAAACGGATTCTTTAGCAGTGGCAATATTAACAAAATGAAAAGAGAGTTAAGGAACTCAATAACTTAATCATCAAGCTAACTAAAATTATCATTAATATATTAGCACATCATTTCAGTAAAACTTAGACTAAGATTAGTTGCAAGTTTAGACATACCTTTGAAAAGGCTTGCAACTATCTCAGACGCCACAGCAACCTCAATCATATTTCTCAGACTATGGCTGTTATCGAATTCCTCTCTACCATGTGCTACATTTATGAAAGAGTATGAGCCATACATCTTTCCCTGAAGGAAACGCCTGTCATAGCTTCTTTCTTTGACATTGGGGCCATCCAAAATCTGATTTTCATAGAACATCCTATTTGGAAATAAACTTATGGATGGATGCATCCTATATTGGACTTTAAGAAGGTCTTTCTTATGTCCTAGCAATACCAGTCTCTGGAACAAACTTCTTCCAAATTCAGCTTCCTCAGAAACCTAATAATAGCAAATTTTAAAGATACATAAAATCTACTGATAATTCATAAAGAAAGAAGGAAGCAAGAGAGTCATAATAAACCTTGCTTTTAACCATCGCAGGAAGTTGCCGCTCATCCCCAACGAGAATAGCATGGCGGAGCCCAGGAAGTTGTAAAGGAATGGTTGATTCACATTCCTTAAGCTGAGCAGCTTCATGTATAACCAGTAGTTCCCATTGAGCCTTTACTTCAAGCAATTTAGCAGAGCTTGACACAGTGCAGAAAGTTAGACATGAATTTTCCAGGCAGAATTTTTTTATATTATGCTCTTCTGTAAAATCTGGAACAGAGAATGTTTGTGGAAGTGAATTAAGTAATCGGAGGCAATCTTCTCTCACAAAACTCGATTTCATTATGTGACTGAGCCTACTTTGTTCTTTTTCACCGAAGACTTGCTTTAATCCTTTGTCAGCATCAGTAAGAGTACACAACAATGTTTCAAGAGATCTGAGAAAATCAAGAGCTATGTTCATGTTCTTTACCACTTCTAATGAAATAATAGAAGTAGGTAAGTGTGTATATAAATTTTCAATACAATACTTCAAATGCTTTGAAATGCAGTTGAATCTACTCTGCACGAACTCCTCAAACGTCAAATGATTTTCTTTCTCATAAGGACAAATCTCCTTGTGTGTTTTCTTGACTTTGTTTTCATTTAAGGCTTGAACAATAACTTTCTTCAATTTTTTCTTGCTCTTATTGTCATCAAAGGATTGATCAATCTCCTTTCTCTGATTCCTGTTTGTCCCTTTAATTTCAGACATTCCTCTAATTCTTTCCTTCTCATTGTCTGTTGTGCTTCTTTTATTCAAGTACAAATCATATTGCCGTTTAGGGTCCTCCAGCAAACATATCATTGATAGTAAACTACCTTTCCAACCAGATGATGAAACAAGGCATTTCTGTAGTATTTCAACTCGGTTATCAAGGAATACATCAAGGAGGTCATGACGATCAACAATCTTCATTCGCTTCCCATTTCCAAATAAAACCAAATCTCCAAGCCCATAAGTACCATATTCAAGTGACTTTGTCACATTCTGTAAAAGTCGCTGCGCCACTTCCAAAACAGCAGTGTTGGTTGGGGCACATGTAAGAGTTCTGCATTTCATTCCAAGTAGAGAGAATAATAACAAACCAACTGTCTTGGTTTTCCCTGTCCCCGAAGGGCCCCATATTAGTTTGACAGTATTTTGATGATTGCATTTCTTAGTTATCAAGCAACTAAGAACTGCATCTTTCTGGGAGTCATTTAAATCTGAAGAGCAGATTCTGGACTTCATATCTGCAAAATCATCACTACAATTTTCTCCCAAAAGGCAGGAAGTACAATTTTTAGAATCCTACACAATGCAAATAAAGGGTGCTCAAAATCAAGTATTGCCAATACTATCGATATGCCACATGAAATAATCAATTACCAAAAATCTTACCGGATATCCAGATTGCAGCACTCTCTGAATGATGTTTAAGTTCCCACCTCTCAGTTCAAAGTTCAACGCACTCCATATACGGATATTTGTGGTCATGTTTATCAAGGGAATGGCATAAAGAATTTTCTTATTTTTCTATTGTGTTCTTCAAACAATATAGGCTTTGAGGATAATATTGTTAGGTATCTTTCTTGTTTCACATTCAGAACAAAAGCAACAACATAGGATCTGTCGGGTCTTTCTAAATCCGCAATGCATTTTGGTCTTACATTGGTTATGGCAATGAGGTCTCTAGCCTCTGGTTCATATCTCCCATCATCATTCTCGATTTTTCTCCCATCATCTTCCTCAAATTTCCTGAAAATGTTAAGTTCAACATTGTAAAAGAGGTCTTTGGGTAGTTTAAACTCCTTGGCTGGCTTGAAATCCAATATTACACAGGTAGGTGCTCGAGATAGTGTTGACATGCTTGACAACAAGTCAGCATGTGTTTCCTCAACAAGTGGATCACAGAATGAGGTCATGTATTGTCTGGTCGAGTTGAATGTCTGTGGGATCTTTCTCACCTGTTAGTGAGTAATTTTCACCAAAGGAAAGATAAGCACATGTAGAAGTGTGTGATAAACAATGAATTAATCATGATATGAATATATGCATGAAAATGGGTAACATAAAGAAATAAATAGGTAACCACATCCAAAACGAAATTACCATCAATTTTGTGTCATGTAATTAAATTAAAATCATAATATATAAATGAACTCTGTGCTATGGCTAACAAGATATAAAGAAAAGAAGAGGTGGAAATAAGAAAACAAATGAACAAGAAAAACCTTTGTTGAGTTAATAGGTAAAGTCAGGGAATGGCTAGTATATTATTAAGACAATTAAATCCTTAGTGATTATTTGCGAGAAATTATGGTTTTAATTAGACTCACCTGTCTGACAACCTATATATTTTACGAATGAAAAATGCAATGATTCAGCAACACACGAAAAGGAAAGTAAGAAAATATTGAAAAATAAAATTTGGTCATTCTGTGTAAATTTAGATTGACTTTATTTAATTAAAAAATAAAGTAAAATTGTTGTGATTAATATGAAAGCCTACTTCAGGTCAGAGCTATTATTCGTTCTGTTATATCAAAATATTATTCATATCATTATCCCTATTCATGGTGGATGGACAAACCTGGTTTTTGTAAAGATTTTCATTGAGAACATCCTTGACAGACCAAGTGAATACCAAATCTATTAATTTTCTACCCGGAATTTCTTCCTCCTTCACCTCAGTGTTCTCCATTATTTGAGCTTGATGAACTTGATGGGTTCTGTACAAAAGAAGACATTTCCTTCAATTCAAATGAAAGCAATTAGAGGTTGCATGAGTACTCAAGTGGAATTAAAGCTACCACGTACCTTTATTTCCCTCTGCCTTCCTTCCCTGACTAACATGCACAGAGCAATATCTTTTATTCTTGTATATATAGCAAAAAGAATAGAAGAGAACTACAATCTGAAGAAGAAGAGACAGTACGCTTTTTTGTGTTTGGGTTCTGAGACATTTTACTTTACATTAATTTATGGATAGCTCAATGGGTACTCGGAAATGAAAGGCCTGAAGGGTCTCCAGATCAAAGGACGCCTTTTGGTCTTCAATGTTGTCCATTGGAGATGAATTTGAAGAAAAAGAGGTACCAACACGGTCTTCAAGTGTGAAGAGAGAGAGAGAGAGAGGCAGGAGTATTAATTGTAACGTTTGCACCTCTTGCTATAACCATGCATGCGGACATATATAGTTGCATGGTTACGTACTACCTGGTTTGCACAGCACAAGCAAGGAGCGGTGTTTAATTATTGTGATATTTGAGAGAGCATATATAGTACGTGACACAAACTAATGAGCATGTATAGTTGAATTATATGTGCAAAATATTACAAGCTCTCTCCCATAATGAGTGTCAAATTAGTATGCTTTAATGTTATCTTATCAAAAATGTATGTCCAACCTCAAAATATTAAAATTTTGGCAAAATTACACATTTTATCACTCCAAAATTATCATTTTTAATATCAGTAATAGAGGTAAGATTTTGCCAAAAGAGTCTTGTTGTAACATTACCTGCTTTCTTTTATGAGGGGAATTAAGGTTTAAAGTTTAAATCTCTCTCTCATTATTGTAACTATTAAATTATAAAAACTGAAGTAAGATTTGGTTTGAAATGAAAAATATTTATAATTAATTAAGAAGTCGCCAACTAATATAAGTAATTAACAAAATAAATAAATAATTTTCATAACAAATATAATATAAACATAAACTATAATTATATTGAAATGGGAATGATAACTTTTTTTTTTTTTTTTCTCTCTTATGCTACAATCCACAGGGAGATTTAAAAAATTCCCACTGTTATGAGCTCATTTAGAATTTTGAATTCAAAATAGTCTGTCATGTTCATGTTTTTCATAATTTCAAATAAAAATATATAAACAAAAAATAATCAATAGTATAATTCATGATGAATCAGTGCTGTGGCACTGGCTTGAACACTCCAATACCTAAGTTAATATTTCTACTTGTGCCTTTAGTGACAAAATTTATCATACCTTCCTCCATTGAAGATGATAGGGATTTATAGGTCTTATGGTGGCATGTTTTGTGCTCTTGTGGGCGAAATCCGTGGAGCATATTTAGTCATGGCATAGACATATGTCAACCTTGGGACCGTTACTCTCCCCTCAGGAGGTCGTCCTTACCTTGGGTCTCATTCGGCCATCGTGACAGTCACTTGCTTCATCAACTTACATGCTTTGGTTATGTAGTACATAGCATTTATTGAAAACCTCAGGCACACAGGCACACAGTCCTAAACCCTTCTATTGAAAACCTCAAATTTCCTCCAATTTTTAGTTAGAATTGTGACACATAGCATTTATTTAATATTATGTGGTTTAAATGAATATTTTAAGACCATTGGATTGTTTTAAATACCATATATCACCTATCTAGATAAAAATAAGAGGATATTGGAGGATTCAATAGGAGAGGATCCTCTCCTGTGGAGGTTGTATAGTATCTTGCAAAGTGCATAGAATTTTGCATTATTTAAAAAAGAAAATCAAAATGACATTTAGGGTGGTCCAAGTTTGGAAAGCGAAGAAAAATAAATAAATAAATAAATAAAATACCAAAATAAAATGAAATGATCAATATTAGAAAAATGGTATATGGAAGTAATAAAATCCTCCAATTAACTTTCTTTGTGATTTCTCAATAAGCAATTATAATTTGCAACAATTTCTATAATTAAGTGCGTATAATGTTTCATTGCCAAGAATAGATTTCCAATTTTAAATCTTTCATTCTTTCACAATCAATAATACAAATAATGAAGCTCAATTGAAAAAATTATTTTACAGAACATAGTTGAAATAATAACTTTGTTCATTCATGAATTAAAAACACTATTGCTTTATCAACAACCAAATTGAGCAACTCATCCACATCAATCAAACGATATTACAAAAATAAGAGATAAATTAAAAAAGAATCAAGATTCGAACCACCTGTTTGTAAAATATTTTTGTTTCTAGAAAAAAGAAAAAGAAAAAGAATTAATAACTTATAAGATTAAAAAATTAATCGTATTTGAATGGAATTTAAGATCTAACTACACTTGCATAGTTTTTAGCTGTAAGTCTGTAACAGAAACAATACTGTATGGACTGGAAGTTGTTGTTAAGGTATGAAGATCATCTTCGTGTCGAGCTCTTCCACCTTTTAAATTAACTTCAGTGCCATGACCAAGAAATATGCGCCATTTGATCAAAACATGGAATTGAAATCAGGACCAAAAAGGTAAAACAATAAGAATATTTGAGATATTAAGGAATAAACAGGAACCCAAAGAGTGGCTAGGGAGGGATTGATAGTTCTGTTTCTCAGGCGAGAGTAAAAGAAAACCTGCAAAAGGGAGAGTTGGGAAGTCAATCCAAATTTGAATGACACAGACTTTTCCCTCTTATCTCTCACCATCATCATCATTAAAAAAAAAAAAAAATCCACTTGCAGCTAAGATCACACACACAAATTCAATAAAACCAATCAAACAGTTAATCCAAAATAGAAATATTAGCAGTAACTAGCAATATAGACAGAGAAAACATCATCCATATGACATAGGTTAGATTAGTGTACAACTCAAACCATATAATAATAAACCATAAATGACCAAGAAAAATCATATTTAATTAAAACCCGTACCAATAACAGATTAGACCAAAAAGGATCACAAAAAAAAAAAAAAAAAAGCAGATATTTATTTGATATTTGTGGAAAAATAAAAGAAGAAGAAGTTACCTCTGAATATCAGTCTGAATCAAACTCGGAGTTGACCGTCTCTAACCAATATTGATGTTTGGAATATGAGAAATCTTGGGCCACTCCTCTCCTGTCCCTCTTTGGCATCGTTGCTTGAGAATTGGATTATGAAGGATCTTCAATTCCTTTAAAGGAGCTGTACGAAAGAAGTCTGGCAGCGACTTTAGCTTGGGACATCTCTCAATTGACAAGGAATGAAGACGTGGCATTATTATAGTAACACCATTATCTTCTTTTTCTTCTCTCATTCCTCCAATTCCAATCCATTCTTCCCACTCTTCCAATTGCCAAAATTCGAGAGATTTCAACTTTGGGAATATTATTATTATGTCGTCGTCTTTCTTGTGTTTGGATTCTATTCCCAAAAATTCAACTCCCACCTTTTTCAAACTATCCAACATAAATATCTTTAAGGTTTCGAGGGACGGAAGTTGTCCCAAAGGAGGCAAACACTCTAACTTTGAGAACCCAAGGAGAACAAGTGTCTTCAATTTGGTCAAGGACATCATCCAATTAGGATACACTGTGGTGCCTAGGTAGAAAGACAAATATAAACTTTCCAAATCTGGATGTGGCTCTAAGGCATTCAGAATTAATACATCATTCTTCATTCTTCTATCCTTTTCATCTTCCCTTTCACTTAACCGGCCATATATCAATACCAAACCACGGAGGTGTATCTTCTTATTGAGCTGTGCATTCTCAGCCTCACATACATCTATCACATTTCTCAACCCTCTAATGTGAAGAACCCCTCGAAGGTGATTCAAATTTTTTAATTCTCCAAGTTTACATACCTCTGTATCAACCTTACCAACTAAGTTGAAATTTCTTAATGTTCTAAGAGAAATCAATTCCCAATCCCTTTTGGAAATATTATGTGCTCCCAATAAGAAACACTAGAAATACTAAGATGTCTTAAGTTAATTAGTTTACCCATCCCAAGCGGTAATTTCTTAAGACCATCGCAATTCTCGATACTCAAGGTTTGTAAATTATAGAGATTACAGATTGTTTCAGGCAATTCTTCTATTCGAACATGATTAGACATAAGGAGACACCTTAAATGTATTAAATTTTCTATAGCATCTGGAACTTTCTTAATTGGAAAATCCAAAATTAATGTCCGTAGACATCTAAAATGATGGAATAAATCAGATAGGGGCATGTTAAATTCACGATTCCATTCATCAAAAATAAGACAGAGTGTGTGCAAATTTTTTGCTTCGTAGACGGGTTGAAGAAACTGTGTCCCTTTAGAATTTTTTAAACACAAATGGTGCACACTTTTGCAATCTATCTCCAACTTATTGTCTCCATTGATTTCAAAGCATTCATTTGTTGCGATTGATTTGGCAAAGTCATGCACTACATCATGCATTTTGCAACTTATTATCTTGCCATTATCATTATCTTTCGTGAAATCTTGGAAGAAAGAGCATATGGCAAAATTTTCAAAGTATTCCCCTGCTATAAATTCCATCTCCATATTTTCCTTTGACTCGATATATCCCTGTGCCATCCACTGGAGGACCAATTGTTCTCTAGAAAAGAGATAATCTTTCGGGAAAACAACGCAATATGAAAAACACCGTTTCATTGGTGATGGAAAATCATAGTAACTCAATAATAACAGTGCAAAAAGACCTCTTTCAACATCTTCTAATTCCCACAAACTACTTTGCAAAACCCCCTCCCATTGTTCTCTACTTCTTTTCAAGCGCATATGACTCCCTAGAATCTTTATAGCCAGTGGAAAGCCTCTGCACTTCTTTGCTATTTTTTTGCCAAGGTCTTCTAGCTGCTTACCAACCTCTTCATCCATATCAAAAAATGCTATTTTACTAAACATTAACAAACAGTCTTTTTCAGACAATACCCCCAAATTGATAATATGGGCACTCTGCATCATCTCCGCAATTTTCTCATTGCGTGTGGTGACTAGAATTCTACTTCCTCGAGCACCACGTTTGAGTGCATTTTTGAATGGCTCCCACTTTGTGTGATCTTCATTCCGCACATCATCTAAAACAAGAAAGAACTTCTTTCCCTCAATCAAATTACAGATTTTTTCCAATAGGAATGGGAATTCTGTAATGTCGGGGGAACCACCTCCAGCAGATTTAATGATTGCTCTAGCAACCTTACACTGATCAAAAGGATCAGAAACACAAACCCACATTCTTTGCACAAAATGGGTCTTCACCTCATTATCATTGTAGGATAGTTGGGCAAGAGTTGTTTTCCCAATACCGCCTATGCCTACTAATGAGATGACATGAGGACTTCTTTCTTCTTGACTACTCTTTCCTAATAGGTTGCTCACTAGATCAACCTTATCCTTAACACGACCAATTATATCGGACGCATCAACAAAGGAGGTAGTTTTTGGTCGCTTAACAGCAACTAATTCAAGTTGCCTAGTCAAGTCAAAACCAGACAGCACTCTGTCTTTGACAATCCTATCTAAGGTTTCACTCAGTTTTTTAATCTTGTGACCAATGTCATGACGAAGTGCAAGTTTTTTAACATGACGGAAACAAAATGATGGGGAGGGGAAGAAGGAGCATAATACCTTCTTGTTCTTCATCACAGCAGGAGCGGCGTTAATATCATCAGCTGCATTTTCTTCTTTCTCAATCTCCAATTTGATTCTTGCAGTGTTCCAGTTGTCCAACATGTCATCCAGCTTGTAGTATGCGTCTTTGAGCTGATCTAACCAATGCATCTCATCATGCTGCGTCACTTGTCTTTCCTTGGCATTGTCCATCACCGCCTGGATGATTCTGAGATTGTCTTTAAGCTCTTGGACTTCTTCATCAACACCGACAATCAACTCTGCCTCCCGAGCAGTGATTGAAGCCAACTGCTTCAAGAGATCGGCAACTAGTCCCTCAGCCATATATACTTGGTGATTGAAGTTTGATAGATAGCAGAAAGAAACTGAAAGAGTGGAGAAGGAAATCAAAGGTGCTGCTAATATTTTCTTTCCAGCTTTTATAATGAACTGGAAAGGCAATCATCTAATTGTTTGAAGATGTTTGTCACCGAATAAAGTAAAGCACAAACCCTGAAAGAGAAAGCAAAGGAAAACAAAGAAGAAAAAAAGAATCGGAGGAGCTTCTGGTAGAATTTGGATGCTGTTAAAAGATGAACATTTGCGCAAGGGAAGATTATAAGCATTGCTTTTCCTTTTTGTCTTGGTAGAATATTTACGCTTCTAGATTTAGTGTTAACATAAAAGAAAAGAAAAGAAAAAAAAAAAAGTGAATTTTATATGAATACTTTTTGCACTTTGAAATTGAAAACTTATGCTTTGTCCATACTAAGAAAAGCACAACCCCTGAGAGAAGGCAAGGAAAAAGAAAAACAAGAGTAAGTGGGATACCCAAAGAACCTTCTCCAGTGTTAGGGACAGACTCAAGCTTTTCGGATGCTGTTAAAAAATGTACATTTACACGCAAGGGATTCATATAAGCATTGCTTCTTGTCTTTGGGAAGCTTTTTATTTTTTATTTTAATTTTTGTGGGATTAGTGTTTCCTTAAATAAGAGACGATATGATTGACCATTCACGGATGTGACTTTAGTAGTAGTAAGTCGAGCTGAAATCCTCACCTTGTGGGTCTCACGCCATGACACTAAAGGTTTTAAGTGGGTTGGTGGCAATGTAGAACACCCTCTCTTTCTCTCCGTGTTTGAATTTTCTTATCTTGAATATAATTGTAATGATAATATCTGTTCAAATTGTTGTGAAGTACTGCAAATGGTTATCAATTTTGATGTTTTTCCTTCTTAACTACATTTATAGTAACTTACTAGAAAAAGTGAAAAGTACATTGATAGTTTATTATCAAAATCCTTTTGTATGAGTGGTGATGAAGTGACAGAGGGAGTAAACTCATGTGTTTACTTGAATGGTACATGGAAATGTATATTTGATGTTGATATGACTCAAGATATAAACTTTTACCAACTACTCAATGGAAAAAAAAAAAAAAAAAAAAAGTCCGAATCTTTTCATTGGAATGAAGAATTTACAGATAAATTCTGTTCATTTTAGCCACCAACAACAATTGCCTACCCTTGATTTTAGTCATTTCATGATGAACTAAACTTGCAATGTTTTTTTATTTTATTTTTTGGGTTCTTTTTGGCTTTTGCAATTCTATGTTCAGTATTGCTGTAATGTAGATAATGAGTATTTCGTAAGTTGCTTAATTCTTACTTAGTCATTCATAATTCTAGACTTTGATGTATTTTGGTGAATCCATCTATAAGTACGTCTTAGTACTTGAATTAATTATGCGGAAAATGAGGAGGCTCTCTGTACATTGGATGTCAATTTTTGCAATTTAAGTTTCACTGCAAGGGAAATTTTTTGGGAGATACTTATTACATGGATGCTGTTCATACTTCATGTTTTCTTGCTGCGTGTGAACAATTTTGAATTCTCTAAACCTGTCTACTTAGCTTTTACCATTTATATGCACCTATTGAACCAATTCAATACCTGCCCCAGAATTTTCAATGTCACCTAATGATTAAAAGTTTTACTCTAAACTGTTCTTTCTAATTGTCAACTGCATTGTTTATAGTGGATATATATTTGAAAAGCTCTATTTTGTTGGAGGAATAAATGGAATCAATGGAGACCATTACTAATTTCTTTGGTTCAACCACGTTGCATTATCATCTACTCATATAACTTTAGTAGGTGCTTTTAGTGAACTTCTCTAGGTCCATGATTATTCCAAGTTAATATCATCAGCTGCATTTTCTTCTTCTTTCTGAATGATATGGAAGTTTCTTTTTGGCAGATATGAAGAGCGAGATTTCTTGTCACTTAAATTTTAGCGTCTACTCTATTCATTTCCTTGTTTTGAGTGACTTTTGAAATTCTGTGAAGGCATTCAGTTCGTCCAGCTTCAAAGCAAGTTTATGGCATTCAAGCAAGGCAGAGCTGACATTCACATTTAAACAACAAAAGATTTGGAATGAAGAATTTACAGATATACATACTTAAAAGGCAATTGCCTAGTTTCCCGTTCATGTGCCACTGCTTGACATTGTTTTTTCTTGACATCCATGACATGCTCTATGTTCCTGATGTTGAATGGAGCCTCATCTATCAGAGCATTTGTTGCATCCATGAATTTTTCTTTTGTTATCTTTTTTGGAGAAAAAGACAATAGACTTTTATTGAATAACTGGGTAATTACTTTGTACAGCAGGAAAAAGAAATACAAGACATTCCTCCATCCATATTTTGCAAGAACTAAAAGAAAAAGCTGCCCTTGCCAAAGCTATAGCAAGAGTGTTACAAGAGGGAGGAACTAAATTAAACTGAACTTCAAGAAAGTAAAGAGCTGCTTGTCTAATGTCATCTACAGATCTTTATTATCACCTTCCACTATAATTCTCCACAAACCCAAGTCCTTTACGAACCACAAAGCATGAAGGATTGCAAGGGCCCCAAAATGGGCAAATTCACCAGTGGAAATCCGAGATTCACACATAGCTGCATGTGGAGGTTGCCATTTCCTAGACTCCGGGGCTGTGGAGACTGAGTCCTTTTGATTGAGGTCCAAATACTCTGTTACCAGGCAGCCTGCTTGAGAGCAAATATCTCGGGGTGTTGCCAGGCGGTAGTCCCATAATCTATCATTACGGGCTATCCATAACTTCCAGGCCAATGTAAAAAGTAACTCAATATCAGGGGAGCTAGGCTGCTTAAACCCCGGACCTCCAGTGCAAAGTCACAGTCATAAAGTATATGCTCAGTGGATTCAGAGCCTTCGTCACAGAAAGAACTTGTCACAGTGCAAGACACCTTTCTCCTGAAAAGATTGTGCTTCGTTGGAAGAATACCTTGACAAGCTTTCCATACAAATAATTTGATTTTTAGGGGAACCTCCGTTGCATCCATGAATTGAGTATAGAGCTTTATAAACAAGGTCAATGATTCAGGACGAAGAAAAAAGGAACTTCGTTGTTCTGCCGTATGGAGCTTTATCAATTAGCTATCTTGTATCAGAATGTAAGACAAGGCTATTAGAGGTACATCTCTGCTCAAACAATTTTCACCAGTATAAAATGTTCTTCTCCAACAGCTTTAGACTGCAAGATTTTGCAAACAAGGTTTATGATTCAGGACAAAGAAGGGGAGAAAATAGAAAAACATATTTATGACCAAATTGATTGTGTTTATTGCTTCAACTCCAGTAGAAACTTACTTTGAAACCAAAATTATTCTATCAATTGACAATAATGGGAAAACTACTCTTCTATTGCCTTTTCTATAAGACCACATTGATACACTTTACGTGTGAGCTCTTCTAAACTCTGTTTGAAGATCAATCTGGTGTTTTAATTCCCCACCCACCAGTTGTAGCAAATTCTCAATAAGGAGTAGAGTACACAATATTGAATATTGTAGTAAATTTTTCTTTATGCTGGATGTAAGACCAGTTTTGCAATTAAACCTTATATGGACTTGAGCCCAAAAGCAAATAAAAAAATATTTTGTAAAATTTTACAAAATGGACAAGATTCAGATAAATCTGCAATTCAAGAAGACTGAAAAGAAGAGTTTGATAATGTTGAAGTTGGGAAAACAAAATGGAAAAGGAAGGTTGGACTAGACCTCTTAATCCGCAATTCAACTATTGCATGCACAATAGGACATAACCGTGGTGTAAACGGCTTATATAAAAGCTAAAGCTGATTATGCATAGTCACTTTGCCAGAAGGGATTGCCCAGTTTAGATATATGCTAAAGATGATTATGAAATTTATCAATTTACACTTTCGCCAATTCAAAATTATTTGAAACATAGATTCAAATTTGAAAAAGAGCCAGAAGAAATGGTTCGATCCTCGAATTTTTATTTTTATTTCTCAAACCGAGAGATCCATGAATTGGGATCCTAATACATATAGATACAAATGCTCCGCAAATAGTATGGGCAATTGGGCTGCAAAAGAAAGATCTGATAAATAAACAACAAAGGTCTCTATGAACGGTCACCATAAATACATGCTCAAGACAGTTCAATTCGAGAGAAAAAATGCAAACCTTCAATGTAAACATAATGACAGGGAGAAAACAGAGGACACTAAGGCTATAAAGAATGAAATTGGAGGCCATCTTTCAGATCATCATCACTATAAAACTCACCACTGTTGCACACAACACCATTCTCCGTGCTTATAACTTCAAACACAGGTTGTGCTACTGGCTTAATGAGCCTTGTCATTGATCTGAACATGAGTGACAAGCATACCAACATATTAGTGGAGAGAAAGACAGAAGAAACTGAACAGCAGCTTGCCAAATAGTGAACCTAATAAGGCATCAGATCGATAATTGAAGGAAAAATTTGGGAAATGGTAATATGTACAAAGGGAGGACTTACTTCCTTGGCAGTTCAGAATCCTTGCCTATATGTCTAACTGCTCGCCCTTGGAGCTCCCTTGTAAAGCGGGTATTGTTTCTTGTGGCTGGATAGAGGGTAACAAGCATCAATTAGAAGTAAAAACTACAATGATTAGAAAAAAATACTTTGATCACAATGGACAACAATGATAGAAATCTAAAATAACTATCTCATTTAACCTCTAGTTCAGGGAGAAAAAACATGTTAAAAGAAATTTCAAATTCTAACCGTTACACAAGGGATGAACTATATCCAAGTAGCAGCAATTTATTCCTAAGAACGATGAGGAGCATAAAAGTAACCTAGCACACACACACACAGCTATTAAAGACTTTTATGCATAGGAGAAGCAGAAATAACAAATTTGATAATCAAACAGACTAAATAGAAGTTGAGAGAAAATATATCATATACCATATTTTGAGAGGCATTATCTGATATCTCCCCCAATTTTGTTTGTGAGTGGTCGCCTCAGGCCTATGCTCATTTACTTCCTCAACTGCATCTGATTTTAGGATGCCCAGCCACAACTCTGAGGGCAGTCCAAATTTCCTACACAGAAAAGTACTCTTTTACACAAGAATAAAATGTATTTTGTAGTAACTTCTTAGTATCACATAGCCCAATCCTCCAGAAATCAAGGATCTCAAAACTCCAATTTTCACTCCACAGCACAGAGAACCAACAATAAAGCAAAATTAATTTGCACTACCTCACAAACAACAGAACTACAGAAGTCCTTTCTGAGCTCCATCTATTCCCAATTAGTAAAAACTGTTGAGATGCACAAATGAATAGTTATTAAACAAATAAATTGGAGCTGTTTGCACGGTCAAAACAACCATAAAATTAGCTCTTAAAGTTAATAATGACTTTGATCCCAAATGCTATAGTCCGTCTTCGAGCTGCTGTTTACACCACCTATCTATCCATAGAATATATAACAATGGAGGATTAGTAATTCAATTTTCTAATCTCTCATTGTGCCACGTCAGCCACCATTTGTTCTTCTTCTTTTTGACCTTACTGATACTCTCCCTCTAACCCTTACCCTCCCTTTTTGGCTCTTCTTCTCCCCATTATACCACACTTAACCGTTACTCCTTCTCCCATCCTTCCTCTCTCTTGTTTTACTCTTCTTCTTCCCATCCCATTTTCTATAAATTTGCTATTATTTCCTTTGCACATGTTTCTTCCATTCAATCCATGTTGTGCCTACAAAAAAAAAGGTAATTACTCTCTCTTCTTCTTTTTTTTTTTTTTTTTTCTTCTATTTTCTTCTTCTTTTAGTTGATATTTTATTCTCTTGCAACTTTCCTTTGGGTGATGAGTTTTTGTGTTTTTGACAGCTCTATTTTGAGTTGATACGTTTTTGTGTTTTGGTGTTGTGATCACATGTCTTTTCTTTCCCTCTTATAGCTTTGGCTTAGTGAATATTGTTAAAGTGTTAAAATACATCTTTGGTTATGTGAGTGTACTCTAGAAATGGCTAATTGTCCTAATTCATCACATTTTAATGCAGATATCACATTATAAAATCATCATCACTATAAATCTCAACACATTTGGTTATCTTCAACACTATAAATCTCAACTTTCCTTTGTTTATCTTCAACACATTTTAGAGACCCAATTACGCATTATATCACATTATAAAATAATTATATCTTCCCACACATTGCATGAGTCTGCAACTAGTTGTCCTAATTCTGGTGCCACAAAATATATTGTCAATCGTTTGCATGACCATTCCCTGTCAAGCAAGATATGGTTATCCATACGGAACATAATTTTGAGTTCAGCTTGCAAGTTGCAATACTAAAGAAGATGAAGGAATGAGAGAATAAAACAAATAGCATTATACCATTTTGGCAAGATTTGCAGGTAATATTATTTTGTGTACTGAACATGCACACTAGAGCAACTTCTAGAGTTACTATTTTTTTGGTCACAAATGGTTCTTCATTTTCCATTTTCCTCTGCAGATTTTGTAATTAAAAAAACTGAAGGCTTATTGTCTTTTCAACAAATTTTATTCCCTGTTTAGAATGTATACATTGCTCCAAGTACCTTGCAAATAAGTGGCTGAGTGCACAAACTAAGCAAATAGTATGGGAAATTGGACTGCAAAAGAAAGATGTGATAACTAAGCAACAAAGGTTTTGTGCACATAGTCAAAATAAATATATGTACAAGTCAAGAGAATAAAAACCTTCAATATAAGCCTGATGATTGGGAGGAATCAGAGGACATTTAAGGCTACAAAGGACGAAACTGGAGGCCAATTTTTCAAATCATCACTATGAATCTCGACACCATAGCGCACAACACCATTTTCCATGTTTATAACTTCAAACACTGGTTGTGCTACTAGCTTAATGAGCCTCATTTGTGATCTGCCTCATTAGTGACAACCAAACCAATAGATTAATGCAGAGAAAGATAAAAGAAGTTTAAACAATTGTGTGCCAAATAAAGAACCCAATTAAGCATCAGACCAATATTTGAAAAACAAATTTGAGAAGAATTGGTCATTGGAAATAATATGCAAAAAGGAAAGACTTAGGGTATGTTTGGGACAGAGGGGGAAGGAGGGAAAGGAGAGGAGAGTAGAGGAATAAAAAGGAAAGACTTAGGATATGCTTGCATCCCTAAGTGCTCGCTGAACTTCCTTGTAAATGTGGATTGTTTCTTGTGGCTGGGAGGAATGAATAAACCCTAATGAGCTGATCTTTGATTTTCTGCACCCAAGTATCAGGTATAACTGTTTGATAGTTCTGTTTGCCATTACCAGTTTCTATGGGTTCTTTCTTAATGGCGAAATTAATTTAATTAGCAGAATTCACCATTCATGTGAAATGAGGGAGTACGCAATTAATGTACTCCGGGAATATTGTATAATTACCCTCTAATATGAACCTTAATATTCTAATCTCTAGTTCAAGGAGATATAACATGTTAAAATGAATTTAAAATTTTAACCATTAAACAAGGGATGAGCTATATTCAAGCAATCCAAAGAATAGTGAGAATGATTTTTTTTGGGTGACTAGTAGGACAGACTTTTTTACTTTTTGAATGAATGCCATAAATTCAAGACAAGCCAAGCAAAGATATTACAAAAGAGTTCAACCTTGACACAACACAAAGAGCAAATAGCTGCAAAACACAGAAACAATTAATACATCTACTCTAAAATAGATACTGATATACCCCAGCAGCCAAAAATCACTATTTTGTACCGATTTCTTGAACCCCTTAAAACTACTCGAATGATGTCTAATGACCTTTTTTTAATTAAACACAAGATCTTCTTTTCACTATGAATTACTCCCTTGTGGACTCTAGCATTGCGTTGAAGCCATACACAATAAATGAACACAGCCCAAGCTAACTAGCAAACAATAGTTCTGAAACATTTGCCTTTCAAGGAATGAATACCTCAGCACAAGACAGAACTCAATCAATCAGCTGCTTGCTGACCAAACACAACCTTAACACATACTGGCGCAGCCTTTTAGTATAAGAACAGTCATAAAAGATATGATCTCTGGTATAACTGACAAACGAGACCATAATTGTGTCCCCATTTCGCAACCCTGTTACAAGCAGGAAGTTTATCCATGACAGTTAGCCAAAAAATGAAGGCATGCTTGGGAATAACAGCAGAAAACCAAACCAAACCCCTCCAATCCACAATCGGATGATTTTCCCTAGTCTTATCCAAGCTGGTCTACACTAACAAACATCAAAATCAAAAACAG